>JAJVSH010000002.1:1540168-1663482 GCA_021460005.1 Tetramorium alpestre
TATATTATAAGCATAGATTTTAATATATTAAAATAATAACTCTTATAATATAATATTTTGTGCATATTTGCACAAATTTATTTTCATAAATAAAAATTCTAAAAAAAAAAAACAATTTTATAACGTATATGCTGGTATAATGGACATTTGCAAAAGTCAATTGGTAAGTAAACTGAGTTGTAAATAAATTGACTTTTATAACTGTATAGTTCCATCGAAAGAGCCATTATATAATAAACCATTTAATAAAGCATGATAAATAAAACGCTCCAATTCAATCGCGTTTATGGACGTATATTTTGTGCATCGTATCAAATGAACAATCGCGGAAATATCACGTTTCAATCGAATTTATAAAAATATTCGTGACGCGAATGCGCAGCAAGAAATCGAGATCTTGATAGGAATTTCGCAGGTGAATCTCTATCCGTCTCGAGTCTTCGTGATCGCGAGCCTAACCAGCAGCGATATCGCCGAGTCTTATATTCGCACATAAAAGAATTCTCATCGAGCCTCGACATAAAAGTCGAGGATTCACCGCGTAATTTAACTTCCCAGTGGCGCACCTTCGTGAGCGGCCACTATCGCATAACTTTCCGACTCCGTGATATGCTTCCGTGATCTTATATATTTCTAACTTAATGGGTCGAGCCTCCCGTGGCGTGCCACGATTCTCGTCGTCCTGGCACGATAGGTCCGACAGGACGTACTCGAACTGATTTACGAACATTTCTCGAATTCCAGCGAGGGGCCACCTAAAATATTCTCACAGCAACGATACCACAATTCGATAAGTTTCAGCAATGGCTACATATTCATCGTAAGTGCATTTAGCAATTTCCATCTAGGTCAAAGAATGTGAGAATTACTGGACCAATTATCTTGAATTAGTTTCTCTAATAATTTTCCAGAGTAACATTCTAAAAAAGTATAAAACGTATTACTCAAATATTTTAAAATCTATGGTCAAAAGAAAAAAAAAAAGTTTTCTTACAGAAAAAATTAATTTTTACGTTTCTGTAGAGGTAGCTTTAAATTCTATATTCTAATCGTACGAAGATTCCTTGCTATCTTTTCCTTCATATTTTAATTTGACAGATATTCTTCTACAGTTCTATTAATAAAAGTAAATCTTCAGTAATATTAAAATACCTTTAAAGCTGTCGACATACATTCGATTTGTTGGCATACATGTGCTAATTATACATCGCATGAAGGATTCTTTTTCCTAAGAACTCTTTTTCAATATCTCGTGTGTCTATTTGGATCTGACGTGCCAGACAACTAATTCGAGGTATTCCAAGAAGTTCACGACTCGCTTAACCGAATTCCTGAAGTAATGTGTACCACGGCGTCGCAAAAACATCACGCTATCTCTTCGCACCCTCCTGAATTTATGGTGATAAATTATCGCGATCGAGATAAACGCACTCTCCGGATTGCCGACCGTTTCTCTTCAGCCTGACCCATTTCTTCGAAATGCCAACAGTCAATGCCGATTGGCATAAGCAAGAAGCATTCTTCCGCTCCAGTGGCAAGCAACCGTCGTAGCTCTTAGCGGATTAATCGCGCAGCTTCCATCTTCTCCTGAGTGATCCCGCAAACTCATTCGTTCAAGGCTTTTCTACAATGTCTTTATGTAAATTCGTTGACCGCAAATGCAAACGTCACAGATCGTGTCAGTATTACTGATATAAAGGGCCAGACTTCTCATGTGAGAAGTCATACAATCCTCTAATGTTTCATCAGCAATGTCAAAATAGCAATTTATCGAAACAAGATAACATCTTCCATACGAAAAATATTTTTATATCTAATCACTGAATATATGGATGCTAATAGCTAATTTAATTTACGAATATACACACACTTCTATTTTAATTGATAATATTATTTCTCAAAACTCTTTGTAACATGGCTCGTAATTCCATACCGCGTTAAATATGCCGACCTCTCTTGCAGTCAGTCATTCATTAATCAAATAAAATTATCGCATGCTGCCTTGTTGCCTTTTGCACTATGGTTATGCCATGTGTACTTATTTTCATTTCAAGTCACATTTTCAATGACTGCATTTCGCAACTACAATATGTAAACTCGTCAGGTTTCGCTTTATGTACGTTATGTACTCATTAAGAATTTCACGTCGCACTGCTCTTCGTGAAAGCATTAAGACGTCAAGTGTCTCGCGAAAAGCTCGACGAGAAGCTTCGCGAAGAAAACGTTTTAACCATTGCTTACGCGCAGTTTGTACATATGCTTTCCATGTTTTTTATTCTGTAATTTTTATATATACGAAACCAGGATGAAAAAATCGGGAAAGAAGATATTTTTATATATTTGTTCCATCTCATTCTTCGCGTTTTTGTTCAATGTATAATGATATTGAATATCCGCAATGGAAATGTTTTGCTTTCCGCAAGTCTAAAGATAATTAATAAGATTGCTGGCTTTTCATTAATTTCTATAGAAATGAAGATAATTATTTCATGCATTTTTTTAAATCTTATGGACTACTAATTATTATCATTTTTCCACGGACAAAAGTTTCTGTTTATCTTTCATTAGCTATCTGTTTATATTTATCGTCGCGTAACTAACAATTTTGTTTATTGAAGCATTGAAAAAACAATAAATGGATCGTACGTCGATAAAAGATTCAATGAAATAATTGGCCCTAGTACATGTGGCCGCTCGTATTTTAGCACTTATTAAGTTTTAATGAGACTACTTTTAACAGTACGCCAGCTGCAATGCATAGATCGCAGCTGCGAGGATCTTCAGATAAATGGGCGCGACACATGTTCAATATCCGAATTCGGACCGAAAGATTATAAACTTCGATCATATAGAAAGCATTACATATATTATGTGTCTCAATTAAAATTAATTGCATAAATGCGAGAACATCGGTTTTGTGTCACTGAAAAAATTAGTGTATTAAAGAATTAGCTTTCCGTACAAAATGCTTCATATATTGCAGATATTTATTTCGTCGTATTTTAAATCATTAACTTCAATTAACTTTAATTTGATAATTTGATAATTTACAACAAAATAATATATTTAATATAATATTTAATTCTTTTTCCCGAGAGCTTCAAAGCTTCAGTTGATCAATGCAACGAACATAAATCTTTTTCTCAACTATCTCTACAGGATCCGCTTGAGAAGAAGACATTTGTCATCCTCTGGTCATCCTCTGCGGAATTCTAAAACCCGTGATACACATTCCATGATATATACGCAAGTGGCGACGCTATTGTCGAACTTCAGATGACCGTGCTTATTTCATTCAAACCGCGTTGGAGACATTTCGGAATTCATATCTTTCTGCGATGATGGCTCTGACAGCGATGTCTTTCAATATGAAAGATTTTCATCAAATTACAAAGTCCCAAATAGGATGTATATCATGATGATAAATTATTTCTATTATAATACTAAATTAATGCCACATTTCAAAATTTAAAATATATCTTTGACTATACGATGTTCGTTTTTTTTATTTTAAACAAAATAAACGAGATAATAATGACAAGTAGGCAAATGGGATAATATAATCATAAATAAAATTTTCTACAAATATTTTTACATAATTCTTTCTTTTAAATCGATTAATATAGCAAGAACTATAAATAATTCTGTTACATTTTCCGAGGATTTGAATGAAAAACTGCTTCGCTTGCAAGAATGAGAAGCGAGAATTGAAGCTTTTCTTGCTCTAGTTGCTGCCCCACATAAACGAGCCACCTCGCTCGGGTACGAATACGTACGCGTCCGGTGAGTTTTGCAAGTCCCCCAAGAACTCGCGTTTATTTCCTGCTTCAAAATCGGACACACATCGGCCACTCTTCCGCCGAGCATCTCGTTTGTTCGATTACTCGAACCGCAATTCCGATTCAACCTGAACGTATATTTCAAACAATATTCCGTAAAATCAAGATGAGGAAAATTACCGTAAGAAATATTTTGAAAATTATTAATATAATTACACTGAAGATAATCAATATGACAATTGTGAGCGCGAAATGAAAAAGACTAAAAATATACAAGATATAATGCACTACTTTTTAATTTTATTTCCTACTTAAATCGATTTTGGTATCTTTCAATTTTATCTGATTAAAATGTCGAAGTTGCAATCTCTTATTAAACTTATTTGATTGTCATTGCAATTACTTGTTTCAGATGTAATTTTGCAGCTTTACATAAAAGCGTAGAATTTAGACAACTTTTCTTCAGATTCTAAAGAGGTTTGCAGCTAAATTAAATTGGAAGATACTGAGGTAGAAGATTCTCTCTCTCTGTCCTAGTCGTATTCCGTTTCGTTACATTTCGGATACTCTACGGATGCACAAAAGTTGGGTAAATCGATGAAAGCCAAGCTGCTTCACAACGGTGTGATCAAATTCGACTCGCATATATAATAAACGATAATTATAAACGCGTACTTGTTACAAACGATATTTATTTACGATTCTCTTAATAAAGAAAAAATCGAATTAAATTGAGAGATTAAAAAAAAGGGAAATTCAAAAGTCCCTATTTGCTTATGATGATAATTGAATCAGACATGAATTCCCTCTGTAAATAGATTTAATTTAAATTAAGTAAAAAAGGTTTAATATTAATTCCTAATTAATTAGAGAAATATATATTGTATATTTTTTAATAAAACAATCTATTATAAAAATATCCATATAATGTTTAAATAACGATTTTAATTTCATTGAATTTATAGATATTAAAAATTATTTTTAAATTATTTAAATTATTTAAAAACCTAGAAAGGTATTATATATAATTAAGATATATATATTTATAATTAAAGAATAATTAGTTAAAATATTGTAAAATACTTAGTACATGCGATACAATCAACAAAATTTTCATGCGTTGTTCTCCTTTTGTTCCCTTTTTTTGACAATTTTCGCTGGGTTTAGTTTTTAGTCAAAAGCGCAATATAACTGGTTTTTGTTTCTAAATATGTTTTTTCACGGTTGTGAAATTGATGATAAAAATTGCCGAATTCGTGAACGGAACGGACTCGTCGTTTCGATAGCGCGAATCACGCGTTTCAATTATTCGCCCAAATTGGTGACGTTGTTGATCAGAATGCGTTGCGACCAACTGTGCACAGAAAACTCTGGTTGGTTAAAGTTTCAACATTTATGCGATATCGTTCGACCGTAATGGAGCCGTCGGAATCAACGTGGATACCTAACTGAAATCGCACGGCGGACCTCTTTATAGCCTTTGCCACAATCGTCGTTGTAAAAAGCAGTTTTATATGAGCAGTTATGCTTACGCGCACTGATGCGTGCTCAACAATAGTCGTGTGTCACTTCTCTAGAAACGCCTCGTTTTTATGGCAGCGGAAAACATTACCGTTGGATGAACGACGTGCGATTCAAATGCGTCAATTTCGATCGCGGTTATTGCCTGCGTAGCAGAAGAACACACAGCCAGGTCTCAAGATAAAGACATTAGGACCCAATGGCTTCACATTGGCGTATCGGCACAAAGAGCAGAATAAAGATATCTTCCTTTACGATAACGTGTTTTTTGCCGTCTTATTTAACTTAAAAAAATGGTGCTCCGAATTGCTTTCCTAGATTCCTAGATCAAAAGTGATTTTCAGGCGTACGAATGTTAATTCTGATTTATCTGACAGCTAAATATTTCATCACTTTAACATAAAATAAATTTCTGCACGTGCACCACTTGTTTATACGAGATGGGTAATAATTTCAAGGTGTATCTCAGAAATGAGATAGCCTGCGCGAATTATTAAATTTTACTCGATTACAGCTCTATCCGCGAAGGAAACATCCCGAAAGAAAATACTCTAAGAGAGATACTTCTTGCTTTATTAACGATCGCGATCACGGCCTCGTTGGCGAAAGCGGAAGAACTCGCTTTGCATACTCCAGTAAAACCAGAGGCGTGTACCGCCGCCGCGTAGCCTCGGCCGTCGTCTCACGAACGAAATCAGGGTGAACGAGATAAAATCTCTAAGCGTAACACCATTTCTCTCTGCTCCACGAGCAAAACTAGTCGAAACTCTTCCGAACAAAAGCAGAACTGTTGGCGTTGCCGCTCGTGCCTAAAAGGCGCGCTCAAAAGCATTGCCGCGTAACGTGAACGAAATTCAGAATACCACGGCGAAAAAATAGGATTTGAGAAAAGTCTTTATTTAATTTAACATGAAATTCAAGCGCGTCTGTCGGTGAAGGTGCGAGGTTATCGCGCATTAATTCGAAATTAAAACTTAAAAACGATGCTGCACGTCGGTACGATATTTCAATTATTTCAATTATTCTTCAGCAATGTCTTTCTTTAGAAAGTCTTACAACTTTCCGATTTGATTAGTCTTTTTAATTTTAAATGTTAAATAATTTGATAAAGATCTTTCTTTAATATTATATAAATTTACGAATATTAACAAAATTAAAACTAGGTTACAACTTTTTTAATAATCTGGTTCTATATCTCTCATAAAAAGAAATTTAAAACAATTATAAAACTATTCGTATAAGGTGTAAATTTTTTCTCTTTACATCTCTTCATCACTCATCTTTTTTCATAAAATGAGTTTTTACGTATCACTTTAAATTGACTAATTTTAAATCTTAAATAGTAACTAATATGATAAATTAAGATCTTTCGTTATTATACAAATAAAAACAATTAAAACTAAGCTACAATTTTTTTAATATTCAAGTTTTACATCTCTTACCTAAAAGACTTACGATGAATGCAGAGCTCGTATAAGGTGGATTTTTTATTTACTTCTCGTTGCTCTCTACATCTCGTTTGTTAGAATAATTAAAAGAGTTCTTACATATCGCGTTACATCGTAAACGCCAACAACCGCGAGAACAATTCCAAATGGCTCCCAAACAATTTCTCACAACGTAATTTAACAATGAATTAATTACTTGGAAAATTCTAATTTACTCTGATAGGAAGTAAGCAAGTAACCGCAATAATAAGAAACGCAATGCCAATTATGTCATTAACGGTGACAAGTTTTCTCTGTTAAATTTATGCCGAAATAACGAATCTCCGTAATCCACAATCTTAATTGCAAGTTGTACCCTAAGGCTGAGACCACTGTCTAGAAATAAATTTGTACAAATCTCTTCATTTTTCAGCGAGAAACGTAGCTCCTCGCGTTAATAAAGCTCTTGTGAAAAATTATGTTTCTCACTGAAGAAATGGACTGACGTCACTTTGCCTCATGATATTCATTATATCTCAAAGGACCGAGAGCGGAGAAAGTAGCGCGCACAACGTAAATAATTCTCTGCGCGGGACTTCATCCCGTAACCGCGCAAGTGATCGCGAGTTAAGGATTCTAAATCAGTCCGCATCGATATCGGCGCTAGTCGGCGTGGCGTAAATGCAATTAAGTTCTTAGCGGGCGGGAATCGCGGGCGCGAGCGTAACGCGTAACTTTACGTAACTCCACGGCAAATAAATTATATCTCGAACCGGCGCGTGCTTTAATTGCTTCATCCAATACACTCGCGTGAGCAAAGTAACCCGGTTTAATGAACGGCCAGCAATAAAAGCTGTTACGTGCACTATGTCGCGTGAATCGCTCGTACATTTCTCTTCGTACATTTCTTATCTGTGTATCCTCCTTTTTTTTCTCTATTGCTTTTTCTATCCTGTCTTTTTGCCAACCCTCGTTCCGCCGTTCAGAACGCCCACGGCTTCTCTGCGGTTTTCTCACGACGGACGACGCGAAATGGCTGGTTATAGTATTTTTCTTAATCCCGAGAGAATAACTCTTTCAAGAATATTTCAATCATTGACAAACGCTATATTACGCGAAAGCGCTCGCATTAAATTTCGCGATACATTAAATTTCGGTAATTCTGATATTTTCTCTACGACAAAGGAGTCTGAAAAGGAAAATGTATCTCGCGTGATCCAGTTAAATATAAAATTCTAGGGTCATAATACGAGCAAGTTAGACAGAAAAATTACAGTGCATTAGTGTACATTTAAAAACAAAAATAAAAAATACGTTGAAAAACTTTCCTAATAACGCACATTACATACTACTCCTTTTCGTCTGGAACTATTGTACGGTAAGTTGGCTCATGGTATTAAATGCGCTGTTGCAAATGCAAGAGCTCGAAGTCTCGGGTAGTTCAGACGGCTTAAACTCCTTAAACGTTTAAGTACGACATTAAATATTCTTACTCAATTTACTAATGAAAGTATTTCCTCAGTTTTTCTGTAACACTTCGTAATTGTGAGAAGCTAAAAGCAAATATAAAAACTGAATGGATCAATTTTATTGACGGAATCAACCAGTCTCAGCCTTTAAATTATTGCGAACGAATATACTGGCTTTTTCAGTTATTTCTCTTTTGCTGTTGTTATTCCGAGCAGCACGAGCTATCTTAATCTCTCAACGGAGACAGTCAATGTCACCGATGGCAATTTATAGTAGTGCCAGAGAAGGTCGATTACATCGAACATTCCCCTTGATGGTCGAGAATATTGAGGGATACTTCAGTGCTATACTTTACAAGTCCAATTTTTATATGCCAGAAAGCTAGAAATTGATCACGACCCTATTTAATTCCGCAATTAATTACTGCTTATTAATTACTGCTAATTAGGATAGAAATACTTTATTTTATAATTTCAATTTTATTCCTGCTAATACTTTTAAATATTTTTTCACGCATTTCTGATTTATTCTCACTCATCTCTAATGTTTTTTATTATTATAGACTGTTATATGTATAAGTAATTATTTATCTAATAACGTATATGATGTTATATTATTTAAATTACTGAAAAAAAACACAATATTTAAGTAATTATTACAAATATCGTTGCAGTGTAAAAAAATAATAATATAAACAATAAATATTATTTTTACACTTGTTATTAAAGTGATTTTATTTTATTTTTTTTACAGTGAGGCCAATATCGCAGTTTTCGATCAAATATGTCATTCACATCGCTCCATTGATTTAATCGGGTTCTTTCTATTCCAAACAGCCAAATGACGTTAACGCTATAAACGACGAGATAATCATATTTGTAAAATATAATACATGTTTGTTTAATACCACGGATAAGCTATATCTAAAATTCATAGTTATCGTTGCTCGGTAACCAAATGTCTGAACAACGATGTTTACAGATCTGATCAGCAAAATAACTAGATTACCGGAGAAATGGAGATTAAAGGTTAAACGCAGCGTCATCTGATGCGTGATAATTGATCGAATTTTCCAATAATAACACACATTATACTTGTTAATTTATATATTTAATTGTTTTCAAATGAAATTCATCAAGCTCGCGCTATTCAAACAAGAGGGGCGAGAGAGAGAGAGAGAGAGCGATGGTGTTACTTTTACCGAGTACATTACTCTGCATAGCAACAGAATTTAATTATTAGACGGTAAACGATAAAAATGTAATATTTGTGTTAAACAGACGTTACAATGGCTATTTAAATATTTCTACCAGTGAAAAGGAACATTTATCCACATTCGCGTGCAACCTGATAGCCGCGGCAACGTAGGCAAAATCTACGTCACCCCGAATACGGCCATCTTTCTCGTTATTCTCACTTTAAATTCTCTCAGGTCGGGTCTCTCACCTGGAATCGTTGCCGCGATTATAATGCCCGGAGCGAATATAAGAACGACTGCATATTCATTTCGGTTTACGTTGTTGAACCGTGGCGACGATATAGCCGCCGGAACGTTGCGGGACAAAAACCCGATCCCTATGTATCAGATGTTTCCTCCGGACCGTATTTCACGCGGCACGTCAACCGCGTGATTTAACGCCTCTGCTTACGTTCATTACTTTTATTATGTGCGCAAGACTCTCGCGCGCGACCTCGTTTCGGAATTTCCACGCGCGACAAAGCGAGGTGCGAAGCGCCGAGATCGTTGTGGTTGCAAATCAGCTGCGAGTCTTTATTTAGATCAGATGACAAATTTGAATTCCTCGCGTAAATAAGAAATACGAACTTTTCTACGTGGTGCACGCGACGCGCGGAGCCTTACAGCTCGACACAGCTTTTCCGTCACGATAATACCGAATACGTATAACCCGCACCGACGGAATTTCTGAGTGTTATATTCGATTCTCGAATACGAAATTACTCGCGGTTTCAATTTGGAAACGCAATCGCACAATATCGAATCTAATTCAAGCCAAGTGCCGGTGCATTGGCGTACCGTCCAGAATTGGGTGACACCGATACGTCCGTATAGCGTTACTCGATTTTTTTTTCAATTACAAATGCAAACGAAATTTGACGTGCCAAAAATTAAAAGCGTCCAATACCGCGCTTTCGGTGCAGTGGGTGAGATTCGTCGGTTCGACAACCACTATTTATTGATGGCAATCAATGGGAGCGGGAAAAGTGGAGTTGGCGCAAGCCTTTCTGTGAGATGCATCGATTGTATAACACGACTGTGGCGCAGAGGACATGAATTATTTTCCAAAATAATAGATCGATATAATCTCGTTTATCCATACAGTTTCCAATTTAGTGATGAAAGTAAATTATTGAAAATTATGACACATACCCGTGCCATTTTCTTCAGTCATATAAAAAAATTTAATTAACTTTTTTTATTATATTATAAAAAAACAATACATATAAGCGTATCAACAAATAAAATATCTTAATTTTTTTTAATTGATAAGAATTAATTAATATTCATTTACTGTTGAATTATTTATTTATTATTTATTTAAATTTTGAAGTTAACATCAAAGACAGAAGCTTTCTTTAGTCCATTTGAAAAACTTTTCTAATCAATTGCGAAATAGCTTCGTCAGATCATAATGTAGGCTTGCATTGCGATGTTTAATTAACAAAGCTATCTCGTTCAGATTATGTCAAGCATATATATATATATATATATAAATTTCTATTAAATCATGCGGAATGTTGTTGAACATAATCATGATGAGGGATTGCATTATTGGATATCTTCCACTCGAGTAATTCCAGTAAATTCATCGTGGATCGGTTGGAAAATTTACGGGACGCAAGCTTGCAATATCAATGGACTTAAAAATTATTGCACTGCTCGCATAAACATGCATCTCTTTATTAAAATAGATCCCCAATGCTGAATAGCACTCTACGTAATAAACGATTTGCATTATCGGTCATATGCTCTTTCCTTCAATTCATCAAGTATCAGAAATGCCTATTATATAAATATATGTATATTAGATATATATCAGATTACTGCAAAATAATTTATCGTTTTTTATCAACCTTTGTATTAAGTGAAGCCAAAAATCCCAAGTTATTTGAAAAAAAAAAGGATTGAAAAATTCTCCGGATAAAAAAAATAACAAAAAGAGTAGATTGAAACGAGTGACCGGGCAATTTTGCTTCGATTTTGCAAAAATTTTAATTTCAACTTTAGTCAACAAACCTTTTGTAAAAGTAATTTAATTATTATTAAAAATTAAAACAAAAATATAAATTTTGATTATTTCAGAAGCCATATGTTTACCACTTCGTTAATTTACGCATAATTTTAGGCAAAAACGTTTTCTAAAAAAAAAAAAAATTCAATATAAAATTCAATGAATAAAAGTATGTATAATATATCAAATTTCAAACAGCACGCTCCGTAAAATACCGATCCTTCGTGATAAAACTTGCAAAGTCATGCGAACCGACTATAAATAGATTAATTCCTCAACACAGAAGCGATAGAATGCCCAACAATGTTGCGGGAACGAACGATAAAATTCAGAATCGGCAAATTTCAGAAAACAGACGCTCGTCAGTCCGGGAATATTCTTTTTTTTCCCCCCAGCAGTTATCACACAGACGAGACGAGGGAGCCCTTTGCGATTTCCTCCACGGTCGGCCGAAAAAGCCATCCTTTACGTTTCCCAGCGATTCAATTTAACCGCGACCGGGTGAACCGACGGACGGACGCCGTCATGAAGTTGTCCAAGTAGATTGGATCTTATTGAATCCAGAACTGTCCTGCCGGAAGGACGGACCCTCCTCCACTTGATGAGAACGAGCTCGTGTTCCCATATAAAACAGCGTCGCTTGCTCGCGTCGCTTACCCGGTATTGGATTGCGACATGGGCGTTGACGTCTGAATCGTTGCGAATCTCGGGGTCAACACCTGGCACGACGACGGAGAAAGAGACAACGGCCACGCCGAATTTAACTCGCGAAAAGATTGTCACGGACGAGCGGAGTTCACTTTTGATTGCATACGATCGAACGTTTCCGCGTCATTCGCCGCGGATCAGAGTATGTCGTCGTTTACTTCACGGATAGTAGGTCGGCAAAAACGCCGGAGAGCGAGTGATCGAAGGGAGCAAAAGAGATGGGCCGTCCCGGTGGGCGATCTCCATAAAGTGCGACTCACACGACGCTTTCGTTCACTGGCAAATAGCACGCTCGTCCGAAAATATGTCGAGAGTCTAAAATATTGGACTAGGGGAGATATTGCCGGTTAGGAGCCTGGTACAAAGTATTCTCTTTTATCGGGACACGTCACAGAAAATTGGTTGTAGCCGGCAACAGTAAATAATCCATCAAAGCGTAAGTTTTGATAGAATTTCGATGGACTGTCCGTTAGATGCTAAAACTAGATAGCTCCGCGAGCTATGCATCATTTTTCAGTCAGAACTTATAACATATAGTACGGTACCGTCATTTTTACAAAGTGAAAATGTTTCGGTTTGACTAGCGCGGCCAGTTTGCAAAAATCCAAAGTATTCAATGTATCTTTAATAACCAGATGTTTCAGGTGTGAAATATCCCCGGCCTTCCAAAAAAGTTTTCTAACTTTTCTGCAACTTGCAAGCGAAGACACGTGTTCTAAAAAAATCCTGATTTTATGCTTGGTACTTCTCGAAAATCATATTCCGCTTTAACAAATAGGTCTTGATGATCTTTCATTTACGTGTCATTAAAATTGATTGTACTAGCTAACTTATTTGTTTGTTGTCATCTTTGTTTATTTCTGGCTTGTTTTTTGCAATTTTGTGGAGAACCGCACAATCGATTTCAAAACTATTCGTCAAATTTGCCGAGAGGATCGCGGACGAATTAAATCATAAAACATCGCGTTTCTAGCTTGAGCTTCCTATACGTGGCTAATGAAAGAAAGCGGTCGTGTAAGTTGCGCTTAAGCTCTCCCGACATTATAGACCTTTGGCAATTCATTCAATTAATTCGCGCGTGTGATCCTGCGGGGCTACTTTTCGGGTCAAAAGTCGGTCGCCGACACATCCCTCCCCGATATTGGAAGTCCAGACAACAATGGAAAATGCTTTCTTTTTCAACGGTGAAAGTCACGGCAGTTGAAAACCAGTCGCCTAGTTCGTACGAAATTTGTTAACGCACACAGATATCGTATTCGCGCCAATGCAGGTACGACTAAATATCCGAATGAGAGAAGCAGGTGTCGGAGATAGGTGACATTATGAAATCTCGAAATATTCCGCGTTTAATCACAGACAGTAAAACCGTGTTGATAAGCATATATGCATTCATTTGTATTTTTTAGTTATTTATTATCAATATATTTTAATTATGGAATAAAAATAAGATAAATGCAACAATGAATTATTAATCATATATATTATTGTAATATAAATTATTAATTATATATAATTCTCATTATAAATAATTAATAAATAATTGCTGAATCTAAATTTACTTCTGTCACAAAAAACGATATATTAATAACACTCTTCAAAAATAGATATGATATATATAACACTCTTCATAAATAGATACTATCAATTTTTCATTTACAAATTGAAACATTATTTCATAGACAAATTAATTTTTCATGATTCTAGTTTTCAAAAATAATGCATTTTACATACGAATCCGATTTCGTTCTAAAATTTAAATTTTATTTTATAGCTAAAATAAAAGCTAAATTACAAGTAAAACTTTTTAATTAACTATTCTCTCTCCCTTTTTCTGTCTTTCTCTCATTATTTTAACCAGTTATTCACTCATTGGTGCATCTACCCCAAAAAAAAAAACGGAAGCGTCCCATTTATTTCGGGCTCGACGGCGGATATAGTATACTAAAGGCAAAGTATATGTGGTAACTCACCGAATATAGGATTCCCACGATGCGTCGCCAGTCCACCGAGGGTTAATACGTGCGAGTGATCCGCCGTTACCACAAGGAGCGTTTCCGTGAGATCGACCTCCTTCATAACTGCCTCGACGGCTTCCTCCAGTGCTAGAGTCTCATCCAGGGCGCGATAAGCGTTGTTGTAATGGTGAGCATGGTCGATTCTTCCACCTGAAATGAAACGCCAACAGATCTCGCTCATGAAAGGCTCATGAGATGCCGCCATTTATTAAAATTATCTTCAACTACTTCATAAGGCGATGCTTCGTCTCACATAAGTTTGTTTAAAAAACTTCGCAATTTCAAGCTATTGTTGTTATTAGACATCTATTTTCATATCATATCGAATTTATTTAATTATATCAACATTCTGTATTATCTTTTTCATCACAAGCATAAGAACTTAATTTTTCAAAGAAAATTTACTGAAAATTAAATCTCAAATGTAAATTTTTATAATACTATTATCAATTTTGTTATAAATATTGTTTATTTTAATAAAATTTTTAAGTTTTGCTGTAAAATTACGATTATGATTTTCTTGTATCGATGTCAAATAAAACATTTGATTTTTAAACTGTTATTATGTGCTTCTTTAACCACGATATTCTGTTTGTCTACATGAAAGTGAATTATCCGAGTTTGCGTTTTGTTTACTCCTATCCATATTCACGCCTGTACAATGTTTGTCATTTGATAGCTTCATTAATAGTTCTCAATTGGATTTTAATCAGTGGTGTCAATCATGGGTGAGACGTTGCTCGTTGCCCACATAGTTACGGTCTGCATGAGAGCAGCGGTTCCCGTTATCGCATTAACAAAGTTACACGAATGGACTTAACTCGATCATCGTGATAATTCTATCATGGCAAAATGGCTGCGTTGGCTGCGCACGCGAGCATTCGCCGTAATAGCAATGATCAAAAAACAGCCACAAAATTTTCACGGACAGAATTTCAGCGTTACACAGTTTTCAGTTAAATTGTTATAAATAACGAGAAAATTGATAAAAGAACAGTGCATTGAAGTGCATCGTCCAAATTTCAGCTCCACCTCGTTGAAATCCATATAAAATTTGATTGTTAAAAGATTAGTTTATTAAATGTCGAAAAAGTATAAAAGTATATAATTAAATTTATATATTCATTGATCATACATCTATTTTTACCGTGTTGATGAAAAAAGTTTTGTTCGATTTCAGCGAAATTGCGGAATAATGTAATTTAAAGGAATTAGAGAAAAAAAATAATGGAATAAAAACGAGATAAAAATGCAGACGAGATAATCAAATTAGTTTACAGCTACCTTCCGGCTATTGCTAACCTATTGCGTACGTAATTACGTACATAATGTAGATTTGACCCGTCCTGTTTCGATTCACACAAGTACAGTCAATGCATCGAATGCATTGCTTGCGGTTCTGTCAGCTGTTGTATAGAACAATAACTCCTATAGCTTCGTCCTTTCGCATATCGAATATCGCACTATTCCATATATACAGGCCCTGTCATTTCATTTCGTCATAATACATTCAGTTTATGATCAATCCATAAGATATAGTTTCATATCATCGTTTTGTTTCTAAATGTATAGTAATGATAATTTATATATTTGCTATATGTGTATATATCTTTCTTATTATTATATGTATAATAATGTATATAATAATATATTAATATATTTATTAATTTTTTTATTTATTTGTATTTATATTTTTTATTTATTTATTTATTTATCTATATTTTAGTATGGTTCATTTTGTAATCTAATTCTTCATATTTTAAGTAGCGTATTCCTCGAATTTATCGCATCTCAATGCCGTAATTATTAATAGTTTAGATTAATAAATTATTTATATAATTCAATTTTTTACTCTATACAATATTTTATCGAAATAATATATTTTTTAAAAATTTACTTCAGCATCGCTGAATTAAGTCTGTCTTTCAACGTATTGAATGTTAGATTTTGTAATTATATGGTAAAGTTCATTTAACGAAAATTTCACAATTATGCTCTCACAAAACACAATTGCTTTTATGAGAGCATACTTAATTGTGACATTTTCATTAAATGAACTTTACTATAATTACAAAATCTAACATTTAATATGTTGAAAGATGGATTATATATTACTTTCAAATGTGCATCTGGAAGGAAAACTTATTTAAAATTGTGCACGTTGAATAGCGTAAGTCTTTTGCCCGTCGCGTAAAAAGTTAAACTATGTTTTTTCGCGATATTATGCGCACGCTCGATTCTCGACGCGACCAATCGTGAAATGCAAAAAGGCGCGATCATCGACGATACGTCGTCGGTTTTACAATCATTAAGAGTGTCGCTGATGAAAGCGGTTGTAAAGAAGCCATGAGATAAAGTATATCGCGACCGACGTTCAATTGCCGGGCGATGCTTAAGAAGTTGCATCGCTTGCACGTCACGAGCGAGCGGCATCGATCCCCTCGTTATGCGCGTGTCGTTCACGTACAGACTCGCTCTATCGAGGCCCGACTCTTATCCAATTGCTGTGCGCTGCAGGAATAAAAGCCGGCTTTATTATAGATATCATACTAAAGAGTTCAACTGATATCGAGCATAGAAACGTAGCTGTTGCATTTAATCCTCTGTTAAGTCTCGTTCCGATCTACTTGACTTGGAAACGATGCATATAAATATATATTTTTATATGTACATAGAGAGCGATCTCGACTCGTGAAGCAAAATATATCGAAACATATCCATTTTTAAGAGGCACTTATATTTGTGATAAATTCAAATGTATTACATCTACCCCTTTATTCTAAGTTGTCTATCAAAAAATCTTAAATGGTAATAAGCATCAAATAATATAAGATTTTAAAGGTTTTTTTAAAAATCTTTTAATTTTCTTTATTGTGTCTTATTTTTTTAATTTGAGTGAGTACTTTTCGAGAAAGCATTTGAGAGAAAATTGAAAATTTTCCCTTAAAAATAAGATTGATGTGTTTCAGCATATTTAGCATAATTTTACATTAGTCGATTACAAAAAAAACCGGGGGGATGGAAAGTTTCCGTTAGCTCTAAAGAAGTATGTTGAAAGGTAATTTACCGAACTGTATCGCGAATTGATGAGATAAAAAATTATAACGTGGAAAAGAAATACTGCATTTGTATAAATTTTTAACATTCCTTATAAAAAAATAAATCAGGCAGAAAAGGAACAAGAATGTTATAATTCCATAATCTATGGTTCATCTTTTAATCAAGATATTTATTATCAAAACTTTCCTTATCGAAACTTTACTATCTGGATATAATGATTCAGAGTTTAAAGTTCCCATTTTATTTTTCAGATATTGATACTAAAATAGAAATTTTTTCATGACAAATACAATTACAATCACATTAAATTTAATTTTTATCTCACTGATTACTTTTATCGATATCTTATAAAATTGTATTCTATCGGATATATTATAGTTATTTTGAATGTGCGCTATCTCTCTATGCTGCGTGCCATAAATAACAAAATAGCTTCGGTATGTACAAAAGAATTGAAAACAGCTATAGAGAACGCAAGCCTCCCGATGTCCGGCTGTATGTCGCAAACTAGGTATATGTTGCCTTCGCAGGATTGCCTATTTCATCTGGCGAGCAACGTGGAATCGTCATAAAATGAAAAATACCGAAATGTCACTGGGGAAATAAAACACCGTTAAAAACAAAGCGAACCCGACAAACTGTGACCTAGAAGAACGACGACGAGGTAAAATACTCGTCGCTGTTAGCCTTCGTCGAGGGGCGATTAAAGTGTAACAATCGATAGCGCATTGCAACATTGCCGTAATAAAGCGGAAATTAACAATGATTTCGATTCTATATGTTAATCCCGTTCACATGAAACGATCGCTATTAAAGCATAAAACGAACGTTAAGAATAGGATACAAAACTATATCTCGATTTACCTTCATCCACTTTGTCTCGCTGCCAATAGCGTTACGATGTATTTTTTTTTACAGTGTCGCATAAATAGAATAATGTACACAATCGTTTCGTATACAGTCTCCGATATTTTTTAAAATAGATTCTTTAACGAACCCGTGAACATTTTCTGCAGTAAAAAATCATTAATTATTTTAATTTATATAATAAGTGTCATTAGAATAATTTCTACTTAAATAAATTAAACCTGGATGAGACGTTAGTTGCGTAAATAAAATTTATTATCGGTTATTTCCATTAAAATAACTATGCGACGTGAGGAACCTGTTATTTCTTTGTATTAATGCCGGGCGATCTTGATTATCTTAGAACTGAACCTGCCGTTATTCGATACAATGCCGCGCTATCTTAGTGATGACAGTTGGCGAACAGTTCAGCAAATAGTCATTGCACTTTGATTATGACGACTGCTTATTACAAGCTACGATTATTACGACATCTTCTCTA
The DNA here is from genome assembly GCA_021460005.1 of Tetramorium alpestre. NCBI lineage: Eukaryota > Metazoa > Arthropoda > Insecta > Hymenoptera > Formicidae > Tetramorium > Tetramorium alpestre. The sequence goes on from JAJVSH010000002.1 coordinate 1,558,748, forward strand.
TCTCTGATTGTACCAGTTTTCCCTAATGGCCATAATAGTAGATAGATCTTACTACTGAGAACAATTCGAAACGCTTGGATAAAAAACAATTTGCATTCACACGCTAAATAATTGTGTGAAATTGCAGATAAATATCAATTTATACTAGAAAACATTTTACATATAAATTCTTAATTCACAGGTTTCTTGTTTATGTGAAAGAAGTTTGTTTTTGTATCCCTAGAAAAGATCTTTTTAATTAATTTATATCCCGAGGGAACGTTAATGTTTGATTTCTCTAATTTAACTTCTCTATGATTTTAACGTTTGGTTCATCAAACTTTGTTGATGATTTCAAAATTTGCAGTGCAAACGTGTTCCAAATTTGACTTCTGTTTTCAGGATTGTTTAAGGGCGCTTAGTTATCGGAATAGTCGTGCAAAGAACTTGTGGAAAGCACCACTGCAAATGCCAGGCTGTCTTCGGTCGCTTACCCCGCTTACGAACTTTAGATTTTAATCCAAACGGACAGCGAGTCGTCCGACAAATTACGTTCGTGCCGTTAATTTTAGGAAGCCGTTTTATAGGGACTATCGAATCCCCGCTGGTTTAGTGGCTCGTATCTGCTTCTCTACATTGCGGTAGGTCTCCCGACTAAAATTCAAAGTAAATACCACGATGCTGCAATAGCACTTACTGCAAAATTAGTTCTGCCGTTTTCAACCGAATGAATGTTTAAGAGGATTAAATAATGAATTCGAGAGAATACGATTGATTTTGAATGTTTTGAAATTGAAAGCATATATGACTGCTAGTAGTAATTAGCGTGTTATGTAAATTATGTTACGCGTATACTCGATAAATGTGTATGAGAGATGATGCTAGTAAATTGAACATCGAATAACATCGTATAATATGACTTCTAATTAATTAATATCTTCTTGCAATACCAATATTATAATAAAAATGAATAAAATAGATACTAAAACGATTGTCGTAATTTAAAAATTAGATACGTCGCTTTACTGTTATTATTACCGTAATCCAAATTTCATTTTATCGATATAGGAATTTACAATTGTTCTTTTCAATTATCTATACTCTACCAAAGCTGTGTGAATATAAAAATTATTCACGGAATACATAGACACAAAGCTATTTTTTATCTAATCATGACCTCTTCGTCTCATTTTCCTGTTTTTAATGTTGCCGTCACATTAGTGCTGCTAAAAGCGCTGCCGGAAGTGAATTCCCTCGTCGGATTAGGAACAATGATAAGACATTAACCTTAGCGGCACATTATCACTCTTTTTACGAGCGACATAGACCAAACATTAATTCGTAGAGATGACGATCTATTATATTATATAGAACCATTTTTATTAAGAAGGATATAAAATTACCCTGAACATATTTTCTCGCTCCATTTTAATCTCATATGAATAACTTTCATTATCGTCTCATATAAAGATGTTTGTAAAATAATATGGGAGACAAGAATATCAAAATTATTTTCTTGAGATTAAAATCTTACAATTAGTGAGTAAAGTTGTTTTAATAAACCTTATGACAAAAAAGACTCAACGTAAATATTAAAAAAATGAAATTTCGTTTTTTCTAAATCATAAAAACATAAAACGTCAAATAATGATCATCGATACATCATCATTTTGTATGGAAGAAACACACAGAATTGACGGTTGAATCTTGCAATAAGCATTAATCTTACTGTTCCTTCTATAAGAAATTCATGGACGACGTTTGGCCACTTGGACTGCGAAAATATGGTTTCAGGGAGCAATAAAGATATTTTATCGCGCGGTAATAATACATGTTCTTGTTCGTTCAATGACGCAAAGCCTCGAGGATGAAGGAGATTATGTGGTGGAATAACGCGTGAGGCTCTAAGCAGCGTATAAGCGGGTTTCGTTTTTCTGCGATAAATTTTATGCGAAAACATGGACACATATATCAGAAGGATATTCTGAATTTTTTAAACAATACTGTGTACTGCGATTATATAGAGAAATGATAAATAATTTCACAAATACACACATCACATATTATTTTTTCTGATCAAAAGCTTGTAAAAATCAAGTTCTATCATTAGTTGTTCCTAAAATTTCAATTTGTATAAATAAATAAATGAATTACACAGAGTATGATGGAAGCAAATCCGTGCCGTATTTAATTAAAACAGAAGAATTAAATATTAAGTAGTAAGTATACAGATTATTTATATTATTCTACCATTGATTCAATTAATATACTCTTTTTGGCATTTCTACTTTAATTTTAATTAAGAATTGTTATTCATTCGTGTTATTTCAGAAAATTTCTAACGATTCTAAACTGGATGCATGTGTTAAAATAGCCGTCACTCCTAAGACATATCACTNCCAGCATCGACCGAACAGCGACGTGTGCAACGTTCAGAATTAATATTCAGATGACCCATTTAGCTTCCAAGAGAGAGAGAGAGAGAGAGAGAGAGAGAGAGAACGCTTGACATTCTCTATCCTACCCAAAACCTAACCGCGTAACTATGCATCAGAGAATGTGACGTGTAAACACATCCATCGGCTACTGAAACTCAGCCGACAGCGGCCCGACGTGCAAACGAGCCTCAGGTCGACTTGAGGTTTATCTCGGATAAGGGCTTAACAGGAAGTCCGGACGTTATGCGTTTATCTTTGTAGACGACTGACGAGAAAATACGACTTCCGGCCCAGATTCGCTATTTCTTCTCGGATAATCAATACGTAAATTTCTGTATCTGTGAGCGAAACTATAGTAAAAAATACAGCTGCAAAACTTTTAAAACGAGATTTCTGTGTTTGAATATCATTTATTCATTCAATTCCTCTCTCTCTCTCTCTCTCCCTCGCTCTCTCTCTCCCTTTCTCTGATAAAAAAGAACAGATACTTTCTTTTAAAACCAATATGTCATAAGTTTTTCATTTTTCATTCCATACTTTATATATTGCGGTAAACCAAAAACCAATATCACGAGGAAAGAATTATCATAGGTATCTACTATCATAGTGATAGAGGAATGTAGTTTCATTATAAATTGATTGAAAGAGAAGCACGTTTCGATATTACATATGAACTGTATTAATGAAAATTTTAATCATCTAGAATCACAGGGTCATAGAATCATTTTCGTTATTCTGAAATTACAGCGACTATATTTTTTCTCTATTTTAATCTTATAATTTTCTTAATTTAATTCTTATAACTTTCTCTATTTTAATCTCTATAAGTAATTTTATTATCGTTTCATATTTTTAAATGTTCGTAGAGGAATAATACCAGAAACAAAAATTGAAATTACTTGAGATTAAAATCTTTAAAAAGCAGATAAACTGTTCTATAATAAATTTCTCAATAAAAACAGTTCAACATGATCTTAAATAAAATTTTGTTTCTTTTAATATACAGAGCATTAAGTAATTATCTGAAATATATTATTATCGTGAGAAAATATCTTGATCGTCTCTTAAACCGTATTTTCGCAGTCCAGAGGATCGGTGCATCAGATTAACGCGTTTGCCACGCCTGAAGAGATACTCTCGTGTTTTCGATGATCCGCGAGCGGTAAATCGCATCGAAATGTATTAAGGTGCAGCGAACTTTCCCAACTAGTAGCCCGGAGCAACAGTTGTCGCGCGCTGTGAAACTTTAGCCTCGAGATCTTAACGCCGATTGCAAGCAAAACGAGGAAAACGTGACCGCGGAACGGTCCTCTGATGAAGTTTCTCTGGAAGTGCTCGGATGATCTCAAACTCGGCAATCAGTACGCGTTACCATAGTGTACGGTATTTTCGCGCGCGTTGCTTCGTTCGGATCGTTCATCGCTGATTCCGAGATAACATTGCGGTAACACTGATATATAACATATAATACATATTTCACATATATGCCAATATTCTAGAAATCTACTGCAATTTAGAAATGAGCGATAATGATGTAGGAATTTCGCGAATAACATGTAATTTCCGCAATAATTTTATAGAAATCATAAATAAATCACAAATACATGGAATGTGCAACGCGTTAAAATTTAACGGATTAGCTGATTATTTTAGAATTTAGATTATATCAGAAAATATTCACGGTATTTAAAGTATCTGCGTTAAATCAGAAACCAAATGTGCCGTGGTTATATAGGGCTTCCTCTTTGTTTGCAATCATATTGCATGAATATTTTGCTATAATATATCGCCGCATATTTCATGTACACAATAAAAAATCGTATACACTGCAGACAAAGAATATTTATAACTTGAAGGGAAGTCTTTTTTTTTATTCGCGACATGTGGCTCCCTTTCAGCTTCAAAATGAGAAAAATATACGAATATGTGAAAAATATGGAAAGAATATGCTCTCAGAATTAAATCTGTTTTAAAGACAATTTGCACAATTCTTTTATGTGTATATTATTGAAGAATTGCAAAATGTATTATTATAAATAATTATTATGTCTAACATATATGCTTAAGGAAACGGAAGCAGTTAAAACATATACGATACATTTAACCTTTTTTTTTTATATTATTATTGATTCTGCTCTAATTATCGAAATTCTCTATTCGCAAATAAACTTGTTTTGCTCATATGTTTACCTAACGGATAATTAACCTACCATTTTTCATTAATTAATACAACGCGAATTGCAAAAAAATGTATTGCGCTGTCACATACGTTAAAATGTAAACAAAATTCTTAATGAACCTTGTTTTTTTATTCGAATTACAGTCGCGTCCAAGTGACCCACTTATTACATATAAACATACGCAATATTTTATAAATTATTATATATATATATATATATAAGAGAAAAAATGTCATATCAAATCAATATATGAGATAATTCAGTAGTAGTCTTTTTTTTATTATTAGTCTGCACAATTTTATCGTTTTCTGAAAGAAAGAATAAGACTAATAATTGATTTTCTGAAAATTAAGAAAATGACAGATAATAATGTAATGTAATAATTATATTGATAACATTATGAAAATGTGAGTAATGGCAAATAAAATTTTTATTAAATTGTCATTCGTCATTAAATTAACATTAAATATTTCATCACATTAAATATTTTACTTTGCGTAGAAAAGCTAATAAGTAAGGTAAATGCAAAGTTTTAATAACCAAAGTAAATAACAACGTTTCCGTTATAAATTATTTTATATAAAGATTAAAAATATGTCATATTCTTCCACAAAATTTTTTTAATACTCAACTTGTATTAATAATCAATTAATTTTTAAAGCAACTTCAAAACTCAGGTATATAGCAATTTTAATTTATTTAAAACGTTTTATATTTTGATGCAGCTATTTTTTTCAACAGAGCAGTAATGCATTTTCTGCGGTATGCACGGCAGAGCTTTATAAATATATCTCGTATATTTCTGTAATATGTTAGCTCTTCTGAAAGATGGTAACGCATTTCCGTATCCGGAAAGTGTTAATCAAATTGTTGCAATTTGCAAGTGCACGCAGGTAGCTACTTCGCAGCTTCCGCGCGAAGTTTCCGAATTTCATTTATATGTATGTGAGAAAATGTGACGGTGTTCCAATCTGCCAACAAAGATATGTTCCGGATCAACGATTTTCGATATAGCGTCCCATTTATAAAATCACTGGACTGTGTGTCGATTTCAGCGATTTTTTTTTATATAACAGCAAAATGTCAGTTGCCAGTTATTCACCGAAAATAGAAATCTATATATTCAATAGAATACAAAATGTAAACTCAATTTTCGTACGAGAAAGACGCTTTTCCTTATTCCCTTCGCTGTGCTCCATATAGCTATTATAAATTTATTGTAATGTGTGACTGACATATCAGGAAAGTGAAAATCAAATTTTCGAAAGCTGTTAATATACTAAAATAAGAAGAATTTATATTTAATAAGAAGAATTTATGGTAAAGTTGCCAAAAATATAAATATCGAATACATCTAATATTGGATGAAATCGGAAACAAAAAATCTGAATTTAATATATTTAAAGTATATTATTTCAAGCGAGTTAAATTTTCTTCTGTTGGCTAAAAAATAAAAAATAATTTATATAATTTTATTTTTAATTCAAAACTCAATGTTAAAACTGAAAATTTAAGATAGAAAGAAAAATAACAGAAAGAAAAATAGTTTGTTTTAATTTTCATTAAAAATTGTGCTTTATATAAATATTCGTGAAGAGCTAATGCTGGGATTATCTGTATAAAAATGATCTATGTATATTTTTGGCTTTTGATATCGTATGTTAGCTCATGATTCACTTCCGTCATGAATTATCCGTTATTTGTCATCTTCGACGCGTCGATGGTTTTTCGAAAACGCCGAAACAACTCGCTGACAACTCATGCGCGTCCTCGATTTACAGAATTAAATAATCCGAATGCATAGAAAATGATTTATCATAATGCACTCGACGCTCATATATAACTGCGCTTTATTGTATTGCTGACTAAATCGAAATTTGGAATGTGCAAACGTGCATAAAAGCGCGTCGCTTTCACACGTCGGACAGCTGCATTGAATTGCAAATGCTTTTTTTCCGCGCGTCATTTATTGCTTTTTTTTTTAATCTCTCCGCCATTTCGCATCTACATGAACCCTACTTACTCCCTCGCGATGGTCGCGACATTAGATCGATAGAACTTACTACGGTCGGATGTCATCATGAATTTTGAAGTTAGCGCACATTCATCGATCATCATCATTCATCTTCGTCCGAATAAATTATTTGTTTTTGTCACGCAGGTTGACAACTAATTAATTCCTACGTTCTCATTCGATTTTCTGTACCACGTTAGATATACACGCATTTTCTTATAATCGAAGATAATCGCTTTTTGTAGGATGTGAAGTAGAATTTATTAATAAAATTGAGGAATATATGTATATATATATATTATTTTGAGAGACACGAATAAAATTCAAAAAGATATATCAGTACTCTTATCAGCAAAACTTCCAGAACAAAATGTGTCATACGGCATACTATTTGAGAAACACTAATGCAAGAACATTCTACAAGAACAATTCGTATTAGAATCACTGTATATGTGCGCGAAATGTAAATATGGAAATTAATCTTCTGAAATACGCACATCGGAAACCATAACCGCATTGAGGAAGCGGTCAACTCCTATAAAAGCCTGGAAGCTCATTTACAGAAATAGTCCCTGAATAAATATTATATGAATCTGTGTGTGCTTCGAAGCTCATATAAAATGTGACTATTAACATAATGGTATATTATTGAAACTTGTAATTTCGCGAATGCACATTTTACGCTGATAAGGGATGACTATTTTATTTTGCTTTTAAAATTATACTTTAAATAACGCGAAATAATAAATGTGATGCTTTTTAGCGTTAAAATTGCGTTGCAGGCGAATACTCTTAATAGTATTAATTTTCAGATAACAAAAATCACTAAAAAATAATATTAAAAAACATTCTTTTTTTTCGTTTGAGTTTTAGTAAAACAAAATTATTGTCGCGCGCAAGACCTCTTTTCGAGAATTATTTAGCAATATGCGATGTGTTTAATACGTTGGTAAAATTGCATTAATCGCGTTCACAATAAAATCATTGAAAGATGGTATTAAAAAATATTCATTGTCCAAGTTTTAACATAAAATTTGTTACAAAATCTCTCTTCTCCAGAATTGCGAGTTTTGTATTTAGGAACGATCATGCAAATGCAGCGCGTATGTAGGAGCGACAACTCTCATTTCTCAGAGTGATGCCTCAAACCAACTCTCAGTGTTGATTCCTTGCTGGAGATGTATTTCGCGACTGTTACTCCTTTCGCCGCCCGCGCCGCGAACAAAGTTGTAAGTGCCTCTTTCACTCTGATGTCGTAACTTCTGACTTACCTTCCACGAAGAGGAAGTATCCCTCGGGATTGTTCGCCAGTATCCGAAGCGCCTTAATCGCCATCTCGGCTAGAGAAGGATCGCCGGTGTCGTTCGTGTTTCGATCGACATCGAAGTCCATGTGAGAATAGGCGAAGAGACCTGCAACAAAAAAAGTCACGGCAAGTAATCAGATCGTGTTACGCGAAAATAAGTTTGGAACCATATGGACAAATGTAAGGTAATGCGAAGGACATAAAATTGAAAAATTATGTAAAATCAAAACAAAAATATTAATAAGGAGCAAAACATAGAGAGAAAACCATTACAACCATGCATTGTAGATCTCATTGTAAAATTTACAATGAGCTATTTAAAAAAATAAGAAAAAGATCTGACCAATCATTTGTAAATCTATAGATTAAAATACATGTTTTATATTATATGCAGACTGACATTTCGTTGCAATTGCTATTTTATTGGTTATTCAAGGTAATTTATATATTTTGTCCCTAATAGTATATATTTACAGTATTAAAATTTATTTTGGGTATATGCATATACGTTCTTTTTTAACGTTTTATCATACTCTTTACCATTTACTATTGCTAGCTAACATTAATTGGTTGTACACGGATGTAACAGTAACTCAAAATTCGCTCTATTGATGAACAGTTAGCACTCTATCTTATTAGCTAGATACACAGAGAAATCATCAATAGCAATCGATAGGCACAACGTAATCTCATATCTCGAATGATGAATGTCTAATAATTAATCCACTGATTACGGGACTAACAACAGCGTGCAATTAATACAGCAATTAATCGGATTACTCAAATCTAAAGCACAAATGATCAATGAAATTAAATTCTTATAAGTCATAGCAACATTCGTGGATTCTGCGAATTCAAAATCATTTGATACTTGCATTCTTTAATGCAAATTAAAAAATTGTACTGTGCAAATTGTTGGTAGTACCAGTAAAGCAGATATTTAACATACAATTTTAATAAATTTAATGTTCTTAAATTTTGTCAAATTTTTATAAAACTCTGCGTTAGAACACAATCATAAAGATGTTATAAGAAACAAATTTTATAAAAAATTCTCGCAGGTCTTATGTAAAATTTTAATAATCATGTTAAATAATTTTTTACAAATTGAACAAGACGTACTATAATACTGCATGATTAATTTTCAAAACACACTCGAATGCAAAATAAGTTAATTCAGCATATTCCAACATAATTAAATTCCAACGTAATTAATTATACTAATTAATAGTTATACTAATTAATAGTTAATTAATCATGCATATATAACTTCATTAGGATATTTTGAATAGAAATTATATTGTTTACAAGATTAAGCAAGAGATTATTCAGTCAACAAGAAAAAAAATTTTCCAATATAATAACATCATTATTATAAGATATTATAAAATAACTAATAATTGAAGTATTTATTTAATAATCATAAAAAATATATAATAATTTTTATGTGAAGCAATAACAGTGTTAGGTGCCGACAAAGCAATTATTAAATCTTACAAGCACAGAAAGATGTTAATGCATTAAAATTCATTACTATTAGTTACCTAACAATCGGTTCACTCTTCGCGTGTCCACCCTTTCAAATTGTTCCTTATTAGCGACGTATTTCGCGGCAATGTTTCTTTTACGATGATTCCTGGACCATTCTTCAATGAGATTTCGACCGTCCAATCGTCTGCCCTCTTTATCCGGCTCTTCGGGATCCAAAGTTACCTTCGGTACAAAGTGACGTCTACCACCACCAAGTATCACCTATATTATATAATATGAAAAAATAATATATATTTTTTTTATTATAATGCATAGTTTTTATACAATTTTTAATTTGAGATAGGATTCGATAAAGTTTCAGCGAATAAATCTTTCCAAGCTTATTCGCTTTGTTTGACAAAATATTCTCCATTGAATCGAAAAATTTGAATTTTTTACTAAAATCGCTTTTCTCTTTCTCTTCCTCTCTCTCTCTCTCTCTCTCTCTCTCTCGATCTCGATCTCGAGCTCTGATTCCACCTATTCGTGACGAGACACGCGGAACCGACTTTAATGAGAAAGAAAGTTTCGTCTCAACTTTCTCAAGAAGCAATAAAATCGCCCGCGGACTTCTTTGCTTCGTTCAGACTTCGAAGCACTCCTTTTCGAAAAATAACACATCACAAGTTATTCCGAAAAGTAAAGATCGCTAATTAATCCTATCGCTCTTAGTTTGTCTATTACAATGCACTTTTCCTTCGTTTTTAATATTTAATATGCAAATATTTCTGATCATTTAATGTTTTATTTAAAATACGCGGAACGCAATATGTCTCTCCAATTGTAAGTCGCCTAAATTTTTAAATTTTCCGATCAAAAAATTTCATGAAAAAATGTTTTTAGATTATAAAAAATTCAGATTTTGTCTCACGTAAATAATACTTTCACTTTAAACTGTAGTAATCTATTTTCCATTTGTTTCGCGGATTTGATTGCGAGAGAAAGGTACGGAACGAGTATCACGTGATAAAAGACGTGAATATACTGCGAGACATATGTTTTATGTCCATCGATACAAGATAGAAGGCGCAATAAAGCGTGATAAAGGAGACGAACGAGCTCCGATACGGATTTTATGTCCACTCGTATGCAGGAACGAATCATAACTGTGAAAACCTCTATACGTCATCTGGCGAATGTAATCGTATCGGACAGGCTTTACATCTTCGACCGTCACACCTTTCAACTTGTCGCGGAACGGACAATGGGACATCTAAACACTTTATTTTTTAATTTTATCGTAATGCAACAAGAGTTATATCCGTGTCGTACGAAATGCGCTCGCGTTCGCAAATAATCCCGTCATCCAAATCCGCTGAAAAAATTCATTCAAATCGAGATTTTATCAGTTTTGCGATTTGCATGAAAAACTTAAACTAAAAATGATATTTGTTTAATGTTGTTTGAAATATTAAAATACTCGCAGTTACTAAAAAAAATTCTATGTAAAACGCTATGAAATGGTAGTGCAGTAATTAAATTCACGGCTGCAATTGGAAAAACGACGCGTAAAATAAGGATATTAATATGTGTAAGTACCAAAATGGAATTAATCTCTTTTACTTCTCGAGCTTACCGGAGCTTGCTAACTACATCCAGAGGAATATAGCCATGCAACTTATATAAAGCGTAAAAAGTATCGAATATTCTCGCCACACACGAACGCTAGGATATTATTACGTACAGTGATGTTACAGCCGGGCTCGTCCTCGAGCAGCTGACGCGCGATGTCTTTGCAAGAGGTACGTGCAGCAGGTGGCACTTTACCGTCGTCCTCCCAGTAACGGCTGGCCGCGTGTGCATAAAGAGCCGCCGGTGTCGCGTGTGTAACCCTGGTGGTTGTAACCAGCCCCGTCGATTTGCCTGCCATAAGAAAAATCGAATTATTGCTTTCTCGCGGTGAATTTTTCCTCTTTTCCACCTTTTTTTCTCTCTCTCTTTCTACTTCTCTCTCTCTCTCTCTCTCTCTCTCTCTCTCTCTCTCTCTCATTGTTTTACTGACGAAATTTCCAGCGCGTACGTGCTTTCGTAAATCACCCCTTCGGATCCTCGCGGTCGTTCGTATCCGCGTCTGACTTTATCGCATTTAAGCGGGCCAAGCGTGCGCCGTCACTGACGTAGACCCGGAAGACAAATTCCCCGAGTAGCGACCCCCGAGGCGAATCAGTACGATTTATACTTCATTGGGGGGCGAAGTGGATTTTAGAATGTCGAACTGAACCGGGGGGTAGCGCCGTACGGGGATTATTACCGGCGAGGTCGGCCGATGTATTATTCAGAGGAATCTCGAATCGACTGTATCGTACCCAGCCACGATGCGGTTACGCTATACTTGCTCTCAGGTGTAAATACTCGATGAAGACCTGAATCTTTCAAAATCCCGGAATTAATTTCTCTCCCGACAAATATTTAACATTCTATTGCGGTTACGCCTTCAAATACAATGATTTCCAAATATTTAAAGGCCCTGATACTCTCATTGTTTTCCACGACTAAAAATAAATCCTTTCTCTTTTAGAGATCTAAATTCGTGCGCTTGCACAATATTTCAAATGCTAGTCTACTTTCAGAAGAAAGAGACATGACTATATATAAAATATCTTTCAAGACACGTATTTTTTTATTCATTCTCCTCATATTCATAAATATACATTATATAGATTTAATAATTGATTGCATTTAGTTAAAAGTACGAAAAGTATGAATGTTAAGTTCGGAAACTCGGCCACTCGGCTTTGAAAAAATCAAAGTTGCAGCGCGCTGTCCGAGTCAGAGATCGCATTTTAATTACACGAGAATTTGCAATAACGTTGACAGCCGTCTCGGAGGTTTCGCTTATCGCGAATGGGCTAAGGAATTAAGTTGGCACGCAGAGCTTGTGCAACGTGTGCAGCTCTCTGCCGGGGTCAGTAATTACGGGAGTGGCTCTAGCGTGGGTGGTTCGATGCTAATCGACCCGAGTGTGTCGATGCGTGGTCCTTCATTAAAGATCCACCGGGGGACGCTTTGATCTCGATATCTCTACTCGAAATTATCACTGTGTGATCCGGTTTAATTCATGATGTTACTTCTCATCAGAGAGCAAAATTGTCAATATTAATTCGAAAGATTAGATTTTGAATCATAATGCATGTTGCATACATTATGAAAGATAATTTGAAGAAAACCGAAGTCAATTGCATTTTGCATAAAATAGATTACTTCTGACATATTGTATATATGAATAATATTAAGATATAGATTTGAAAAGAGCATACATACAATTAAATTAAAAATGTCTTTAAAAAATATTGAAACAATTGCCTAGTTATACAAATTATATATTAATATTATCATAAAAATTTTAAAATTATTAGCAAATTAAAAGTATTATGCAAGCATTGTACACTGTGTATTGTATATAAATATCATGATAAAACTTTTACACGAGTTAGCTGCCCTTCTTTCCTTCAAATAACGCAGTAACAAAAGTTTAGAAAACCTTGTTACAAAAACATCGAAGTCATTAAAGCGATATTTAATTATATATCTTGTTTCGAAATTAAATTATTTTGACAAGCTGCAAAGGGTTCTAGTAACGGCATGGGGGTACGAACTTTGTTTCTTCGTTAACTTCAAGTGACTTTGCTTTAAGAGGAATTTAATTTGAGGCTTGGCAGTCGAGTTATATGAAGTTTCAAATTAAAAAGTTGTAAAAACAGCTGGTGTATCGATTCCGAATTTTTGCAGGAAAAGTTCTTGAGTATCGTTCCCGAATGCTCACATTCGGGGAATATGGAGACCCGAACGGCCCATTCTTAACCGCAAAATGGTGAAAAAATTCAGCCAACGTTATTGGTCCTTTTTTTATGCGTATCCATAAATTTCGCCGAAAGGGAACGAGGTGGTCTACATCAAGATGTTCTCGGGTCGGCGGTTCGCGAACGTAAATATTCCTGCGGGATCGTCCGCCGGATCCACCGCGGTCGTACCCAATTCGTTCCCCGCTTTCCGATGGGCGAAACGATGGTGCGATTTCGTAGGTCGTGCACGACCCGCGATTCAAGATGATAATTCAAGGAGTTCCGGAGCGCCGGATGAGAACTGGTGGAATCTCGATTCGCCCCTCGAGATGCGCGAAATGGACCGTAGTAAGTCGCGCCTGCAGCTCGAGGACAGGGGACCCTTATTCCCCGCAACTTATCCCTTTCGCGAGCCAAGTCGCTTTAATGCGCGAACTCCTTAGCGAAATCGCGATATCGGGAAATGACATTTCGAATCTCCGGGTTTACATCTAACAGGATATAGACACTTCTACCGATTTGCTATGGAATCGGATATCGATCCGATGATACTTTATTTTAAAGTGTCGATACTTAATGGTATTGGTATCACACCTAGTTGCAATAAGTATGAAAAATATCAGTCTACAGTAAACTGATAGGGAGAAAATATCGACACGCATATAATAAATATACATCATAAGATGAGAAACATACAAGAAAGGAAAGTATATACGTCAAAATTGTGATAAAATTATCGCGATGCAAGGTACAAAAAGTATCTCTTTGCCATAAATAAATTAACAGAAGAAAAAAATATCGATATACGTATAATGAAAATATATCACTAGATGAATAAGATACGAAAACACGTCAAAATTACGCTTATTGCTATTTTTCTTAAACCCTCATCCATCCTAATTCCCTCCGTATTTCTTTTCGTTCCCTCAACGTTTATTTTATTATTCCGGGTTTCTAGTCTTATTGCACGGAACGATTATGCCTCGAGTGATAGATAACCGTGCCGTTCGCTCTCAATTATCGCCGTTATTATCTCCACCGTTCCGCCATCGTTTTTCCGCTGTCTCCTCTGTTTTCAATTCCCCGCTTCTTCTTTCGTTCATTCGACGTTCGAATTTCCATTCGCTGTCGTGCATCATCTCACGTCGCCGCGTCGCGCTAAAGAACGTGACAAACCGCCGACGAGAGGGCCAAAAAGCCGCGGCGCGGCCGCGCGGAAAGCCAGGGGTGTCACCAGCAAACGGCGCGCGATTAATCAGCCGGGCCATTCATCTTAATGATCGTGCCAAAGCAAGCTCGTCCTTTCATACCCGCGTGTACATACATACAACGCCGGTGGCGCGCGTGTCAGCAACGCGTACACTCGCATGCATATTACCGGGGTCGCGCCGGCCGGTTCTGGCAACGTGTCAACTGCTCAAAAACACAATGCCGCTGTTTGTTACCGTAGATACGGGCACGGAAACGATACGTGGCCGGCGGGCCTTGTCGCGATACAGCGCAATATCGCGCGCCCCAGGTGCGGTTTTTTTTTTTAAAGAAAAACATCCCCGTTAATTGGCCCCGACCTGAACCCGTGAAATCCCCGACCATCGCAATGACATTGCATCTCCGTAATTGGCAGAGAGATCGCACTCTCAATTAACCATTTCTCACCCGTCAATAGTGGGTGTCCGAGATTGCGAGTAGACAGATATCTACTTGAGAGAGAGAGAGCTCAGGGTGAAATAAGATAGCGATCCCTCGTCAAATAAACTAACAGCGTCGCCGGAGACTCGTAATGCTTTGCGTAGATACCGTATCTGCGGTGTTTATTATTCATTCAACACGCGCGAGAGATTCACGAACATCTGCGCTCTACCTCGCGTAAACAAGAAATTACATTGCATGCGGATTACACCGCGCTCGTTCGCGTGTCGTTCTTTGCAGCGACCGGCCATCGCAAACAAACCGTAAGCGATTACTAATGACCGCGCAGGAACGCAGGGAGAGTATAACGTTAATTCGCCGCCATCGCCAGCACGCCCACTCATAAACTTACAATTTGGCGGTAGAAGCAATTACAACGGTATCGCCGATAATTACTTCTGCAACGGACACCCAAACCTCTCTGCGGCAATATACATTTTATATATATACATATATGTAATATATATATTTGAGCACATATGTACAATGTGTATGTCCACGTCGACAGTTTTGATTTAGCTTTACGGCGTCGTTTTAGCTACGGCGTAATAAAACACTATTATAGCTCGCGCGATTTATCCAGCACGTAGACAACGATGTCCTGTAACAGCGATGCCTTTGACGGCACTGGCTAGCATCGCGAATACCATTCGCCTTTCTCTAATTGCATTTTCTACTGCCGTCGACGAGACGGCCGTTTCGAATACCGTGCTCGCCTTTGACGCAAGGCGCCCACGTGGATTTCCTTATCCACGATGCGCGTTCCAAATAGCTTCACAGATGGACTAATTACACGGATGCTACGGAATTATTGTGTTCTAGAAAATTAAAGTGCATAAATTACAACGTGCCGACACAATAGTCAAGATTCCTGTCAAACGCATGCTCTGCAAACATTTTTTTTTTTTAATAAATACAAATATTCAATGTTCAAACAATTTTTATTCTCGTACCGTATCACTTCGATTTGTAAAGGATGTATGACGATAAATTTTATTTTAACATCGGCGCAATCTCTTTTTTCGATATTTATTTAACAGTTAAAAAATCATGAATAAAAATATGATGTTAAATTAAAAATGTAATTAATTTTTTCAAGAAGAAATATTATTGTACAAAATCTTATTATACATCATTTAGTACATGTGTGTATTTAGCCTGCAATTTAGACGAATCTTAAGCAACAAAATCTTACAATTTATTTAAGTATACATCAGCGCGTGTGTTATGTCGGTGTGTTATGTAACGCGAAATTATATAACAATCGGGAAGCAAGAATTTTCGAATTTTCTAATTTGTTTCCCAGCAAATATAGAGTTATTCAAAATACTTCATTCGATTTCAAATGACTGTATTTTTCAATTTAACAAATACAGAATAATTAATGATACAACAATCAAAAGATAAATTGCCTTTCAAAAAGTTTTTTCTTTCACGTTATAAATGACTCTATTTGACTCTATATAATTTCCTACAATTAAACGAGCAATATCGAAATAACAATAAAATTCCTTCCATACTTGCACCAGCGTGCCCGCCATCACTGATAACAACGATGATCCACAGCAATAACAATTCGAGGTTATTCTCGGCAACGGTGGCACGTACAAAGTATTCTATTCGTAGCCCAAGAAGAGCTCAAAAATTCATCTACATTCAAATAATAATAAATCATATCGATATTACTCGTCTAACTATGAAAAGTCATATGAAGCATTTAACATGAGACAAAACTTGGACAGTTTATCTTGTAATTATTATATCATTGATCAATCTGTATTTGTTAAATTAAAAACTACAATCGTTTAAAATCAGATGAATCATTTTGAATAATCCTGTATATTAATTAACGCCAGATACGCGTATATATATGCGCGAAGCCATAAACAGCCGAGCTTTGAATTGCGGAGCATGAAACTGCGAAAGTTCGGTAACCACGTCCAGAATATTCTCGTATGTACGGCGCGATTTAATAAACAGCACGTGAAATCTTCCATTAGGCAGAATCGCTCTAGCTTGTGCAATTAGCGCCAGCCGTAAATTAGATATCGGCTTCCGGTCAAGCGCCGCGCCAAGAATACGATGCGCGCCGCGTGTGCGGTGCGATGCGGCGCGACGCGGAGCGCGCAAGCGCGAATTCAATTTATACGTGGGCATTTAATCGTGTGCCGTGTTTGGGCAGTTTAATCGTTTTAACGCCCGTCCCCGGCAAATTGGATGTATGCGCAGATTAATTACGTTTGCTCATAATGACGAGATCGCGAGATCGTAAACGCCGCGCCGTGAAATTTCGTAGAAAGTAACGACCAGATTAGAAAGATTAATCTGTATATGCCGAGGGGTATGTATGTATTATAAATCATTTGTTAGCTCTTCTCTCATTTAAGACATCGATACCAACTGCCTTTACAAAACATATTTGTATTTTATTTTCCTATAGATCAACACTGCTGACTCGAAATTGATCAAGAAGTTAAAATGCTGTATATCTATGTATATACTCGAATAAAAAATAAACTAAAAAGTTTCTACATACTTTGTCTCGCTTTTTTGTTTGCGCGATTACTTAAATGTTAATCTCGCGCTTTATAGCGTATTAACATGGAGACTTACCTTGATCCTGGGCCCAATTAATAAGCGAAGGAACGCGCGCCTCCAAACTAGAGTAACAGTCCTCGAAACGTGCCGATGAATCCAGACCTACAGTCTCGTAATTGGCTTTAACTCCGCAGAGAAGTGCCGTTGCGCATGCTGACGATTCGCCAACTTGGGCGTCCATGTTGTACGTCTGGAAACAAGATAAACAGAGATTAATCGCATATTTTCGCATAATCGAATTGCGATTAAAGTGAATTTGTAATTTGAGAAATTTTCTGTGAAGGAAAATGTATTTTCCAATAAATTGTATCTCATATAAAACTAGGTCAAAAGCAATTTGCACTTCATTTCATTTACGGATCCTTCAATCAATTTCCCTTCCGCAAAATTCTGCTAACGCATGTAAAAAATTAAATGGAATATACTTTTATATCTGTTCACATCTCTGTGAAACTTGAAATTGTGAATACTCTTGAATTTCAATCGCTTACTATCGCTGCAGAAGCAAATGAAATATTTTATAATTAAGCGAAACGATATTTTTTTTTCCTGTATTAAACTCGGATGAATAATAATTTTGGTCTGTTGTATAGTAATCATTTCACATTGCAAAAATATTTCTATGACGTTTATGACTGTTAATGGAAATACTCAGAAATAATTCGTTCGAATTCAACTGAATTTCAGTTGTGCTACCATTTATTTCGCGTTTACGCGCACGATGCCGCAATTTGGCTGCTCATCCATATGGTTAACGCGGCCGTGGTCACGTAAATAAGGCGTTACCATACATCAAGTTCCGTGAACGTCAGACGCACCGAAGGAAGGAATGATAAGTTTCGAAGTAAAGAGAAATTCCGATGTAAGTGGACGTCGTCTCTATGTGTCATGACTGGCGATTTTCGTTGGGTAACAGGATATGGGTCGAAGTATGTCACCGCTGTCTAGGAACCGCACGTCGCTTTCAGCGCTCTAGGGTAAGCACTGCAACGAGCAAATGGACATTTCCGTCTATCGGCTCACTCGACCCGTTCCCAGCTTTGATGAAAACGACAGCTGCGCTCTATTACCGCTAGCGATTCGCGAATAAAAATTGTCGCTTTTCATTCTTTGCAGAAATTAATGAAAACTGCTATTTGGACGATCCATTCGGTCAATAATATTTTAATAAGAATTTTAATCGATATGAAAGAATTACCTGCAACGAAAAAGATACTGAAAAAAATGTGCGCATGATAAGATAACTTTAATAATCAATTATTCCTCTAAAATTATATCTTTTTAAACTTTTATCGAAGATTATTACGATATCCGGATTATTATATTTTTCTTCGTTGTCACGAAGACAAATTACGTGTTGTAATGAACAACCCCTTAAATCGATTTTAAGAGTCGATCAGTACGACGTAAGTTGGTGGTACAAACTCGTGCGCATAAATCCTCAGGACAATGACGGCGCTTTCGCGTAAAATACCACTGATATCCGGCGATTTTCTTATTATACGACTAGCCCGTTCTGTTATCCTTCCACCCCATAGAAAGTCGACTGATTCACTTGAGCTTGCGTCCCTATTTCAGGGAGCCGGCAACGCTATCATAAACGGTATCATAACACCGGTTGCCGATTTCCTTTCGCGCAAGAACCTCTATAAAGCACACTCGTCATTATCATACTAAAAGCCATGCATCGTCAATTCAAATACCGTTATGGATTAACTCCGGAGCCATACGACACGGTCGATCGCCAAGTAGCGGTAAAGTAGAACGCCCGGAGCCCTGAAACGCAAGCCGCAATAGCGAGGGCTGGCCAAACACGGTACAAACTTCGATATTCTCAGCATGAAATTGTAAGAGGAGAACGTTAACTTGGTTGTTGATTTCGGGCAAGAAAAACAAAAATACCAAATTCAACTTGGATATACACGGAGAGAGAAAAAACTCGCCAGCTAAGATACTTTTTCCTTTAAAAACGTTCAATATTCAAAATTTTCAACACAGAAATTGCTCACTCGAGATATTAATATCTCAATTATTATTAATAGTAAGAAAATATATAACGTAAGGAATACTGCGTAATGTAACAAAATTTTGAATTAAAGTGATACAACGATAATCATACGAAATATCTTACACATAAACACAATCATCGAAAGATTTCCTTAAAATAAAATAAAATAAAATTATAGTTCTTGNTTATTATGTTTCAGGTAAATGATTTTTTTCTAGCCTGACTGTGACACATCGGATAGTAAACAATAGACGGTTAACGTTTCTTATAAAACATTTTCCTAAACAATCAATGCCAATTTCCGATATATAATATTCGCTGTATATAACAACATTCGCAACTAGAATCCGTATCCGAAACGCAACGTTTGCAAAAAGTGTCGAACATCAGAGGACATCTATCCGCGGAAATCTGTGCAGCGCGTGATGCGCAACGACATGCAGCCATTTAAGTATTCTCGATAGACACGGAGGTGCTGTAGATTATCGTCGAGTATTATCGGCGATGATATTATCGAGCGTTTCCTCGGTCGAGCATGTCGATAAGATAAATTCAGTGCGCGCGACGAGTGCCTTTTGCCGTGCGGATGAAAGCGAACGGCAGTAAACGAGTAAACGCAAATCAGAAGATTGTTAAGAGGTGAACCGAACAGAGGCAACATGCAAGAGGACGACAAGTGCATTCCGCAGCAGAAACAGCGGAATATTTCAATACCGGACAGGCCGCAACTGAGCGTGCCGGACGGATGGCCGTTCAGGAAGGCAAAGTAAGCACCACTTCGTCATGTCGTGACCGATATAAAGCACAGAGAGATATAGAGGTACTGCAAATAATCGACGTGCGACTGACGCGATAGATGTGCTTTTCATCGCTTTCTACGCTTTCTACGCTTATTCTCCTTCTTTTTCCTCTGTCACTCGCTAAAACGGATACAAAGCTGTATCAGTCACTAACGTTACGATCCTTTATAATCTTTATTGCAGACGGAAACTAATAAATTGCACAGAATAACTGCACCGAAGAAATCAAATCATTAACATAGACATCATGATTTTATGATAATCTTCCTTTTCTCATAGCTATTGTTTCTTGTGAGCAGAAGTCATGAAAATCTAATGTTACATTAAAAATAAACGATGTACCTTGCATTTCTTTTCAACCGTTGTTTCTTTATCTCTAATAAAGAGTTCGGGAGATAATTGTTTCTTTATCTATGTTTTTTATATTCTGGCACTGGCAAATAGATACAATTGTAATTAATTATATGAATGATTAAATAAAACAATAAAATAAATGTTGACATTTAAAAATGCATTAAAACTGTTATCTTTTTTACTTGCATTTGATTATTCTCTCACTTTATTATCAATGGCACATGTCATTGATTTCGATTTAAATATTTGCTGTGCATTCATGATTGTTTCTTTATCTACTTGTTCTTTTCCTACAGTGTGGCATATTGGCTATAACGCGAATAAGGTATTGTAATTAACTATGCGAACGCTCAAACAAAATATTGACATTTAAAGATACATTAAACTGTTGTCTTTTTTATTTGCATTTGATTTCTCTCATTTTATTTCCATTTGCATATGCCCTTGATTTTATTTCAATTTATTGTTTATTTAAATATTGCTGCGCATTCATTATTCATACGTAACATATGTAACATGACATACGATCAATAACATAAATGTTTTCAGCTTGGAATTATTATTTTTCAAGCGGAAACATTTCTTTCTACTTCGAAACCGGTCGCGACACAACTGCTAAGAAAAAATTTCATTCCTTTGCCTCATAATTCACTGTAGCCTCCTCCATCTCCAACTAATCTCAAGACAAGATCGTCTAAGCGATATACACTCTGATTCCAATCGCGATAACATCGAGTTTATCGCACAAAGAGCACAATGAGATCGAGGACACATTACGTCATTGTCTACCTGATACTGCATTATTTTTCTTTTTATCGAGACCCTCATGCACAGGTGGAAGCGAGTAGTGCTCCGACGCGCGTTATACGCTTATTCTCGCAGCCGCGCATAACGCATGGTTGGTGTAATTGTCGGATACCGAAGAGGGTCGGGGGTGGGAAGCCACGACGCAGTAGATTTATATTCATAATAGCGGGGAGTTGGAGGCCGTTAGGCGCAAAATGTTTTAGAGCCTAAAGTAAACGCCGCAGTGTACGCGGTAATGCCGGTAACTCACTTCTCCCACGACGAACATTTGTCTCGTAATGGCCACTGGCTCACCACGGTTATGACTAGTTCGTAAGCGCCCCGCAGTGGTTTTGTCACATCCGTTCTGTGTTATCCCCCTGCCTCGATTTCTCTCTCCCTCTCCCCCCTCTTTCATCCCTTACATACTTTGAGTGTTCTTGATGACTACGTGTGTGTGTGTGTGTGTGTGTATATGTGAAATTTCCATATATTCATGAGTATATGTCAGCGTCCATCCATAAGAACCGCTCATGCGATGACTCTTATGCTGACTCTTTAATTCTGCGGTTTTTCTGCCTTAAAGTTTTCGTCGCCATAATGTCATACCCTTTTTTTTAAAGAAACAATTTTCAATGAAATTTTTTCGCGTGAAATTAATCTGATATTAAATAAAATTACAGCGTACAACATAATTGTATCCTTGAATTTTCACGTACAATAATATGATAAATAAAATATGATTCTTTTTACGATAATATGATTTTATTGGAAATAAACTAAATTATTTTTTAGCAGCTACGCGCAGAAATGAATGAATTTCAATAAAATTTGAAAACAAAAAAGCAAGAGAGAGAATGTCCCATTATATTTTTTACAAAGAACAGTGAATTGCAATGCTAAAGAATAAAATTTGAAATATTATTGTATATAGGTTAGAGCACATTTAAATAACAACATATAAATAAAATACAAATTTAGAAAAATTCATTGTTAGTTTCGCACTTCATGCGAAAATATCGCTGATATATATTATTTTATCACTCCACAATAACTTGTAACTTGACTAATAATAGTATATACAGTACGCAAAAATCCAGTATAATCGCGTATGTATAAATAAATAAATAATTTCTCGTTATAGAATAAATCTGTTTGCAAGAATAAAAGCATGACTTTTTCCGTAAATGGAAAATCAAAACCAGCACAAGAATTCATAAATAAAAGACAATACAAAATAGCTCTCCGGATATCGAAGAATATTATAAATATTTATAATATTTATTTTTAACCTGTAAGATTATTTCCAGCATTGCGCTGCAATAAAGAAAATTATTTCCTTCTTATATGGAGCATGATTTTTATGAAAAAAAAACCTTGTTTACTCTTATTTTTTATCTACTAGAAATTAAATTTGGTGCAGATATACCCTGCTCATTTTAGATTATAGCGCAGTGTCTACGTGCTATATTTGGCTATGGCTCGCCGGAACTTTTACAAGCACGCATCTAACCACGCGAGGATTAAACGCTTCGAGTTTACGGTCCATTCAGTTCAACGGGGCTCAGACAGTTCCACCTCCGCATCCTTGCGCTATTCTGTACAATAATACCACCGATTTACTTTCGACCGGCGTAGCCGGCCCGATCCGGAGCAGTCGTAATCGTGGTAACTCGCGAAAGTTGGATCGCGCGTACGTGCGAGAGCCGCGGGAAGTCGGGGGCAAGCTCCCGCACGATAAAACGCCGTCGAATCGCAGCGGAAGTTCTCGATTGCGATCTAAGTTGAAATTAAATTGACCGCGGTATGATCCCGCCGCGGCGCTGCCCGAGTCCCTCGGCTAAACAGGATATCCGTCTGCGTAAGCGCACGTGAGCGGAAAGTACGAAGTAGACCGGGTGCACTTTAGACCGGCTAAGGTCCTCTTTTGCCGTCCGCCTCGCCTTAAGAAGAGAAATGCTCCGATATTCCTCCCTTCCTCCGTCCCCTTCCCCGAAACCAACCGCAAAGAGGCAAAACGTTCCGGAAACGCCCGTTTCTTCCTCTCTTTTTCTTTCATACTTCTCCTCTGTCTCCCTTGCCGAGCATCGCCCGGGCCATCTATTTGCGACTGTCCTCAAGTCGGAATTCTACAACTAGCTACCGCCTAATTACACCAAATGCACAAAGAGATGTTGCACTAACTGCTACTGACATTCATTCCGTCCGCAATGTCGCGTACTTACTTCCTCTCTCTCTCTCTCTCTCTTTGTTTCTTTGTCAGCAATATAGTCTGCTAATATACGCATTTATATAAATTTCCTTAATACACAAAAGAAAGAGTATCGAAAAATTATAAAGAATAATGGAAGTATTGTATCTTTTCAAATAAACGCCAAGAATAATCCGCGGTAATTAGTCTATTGAGAACAAAACTCTAGCCTTCAACCGGACATTTTTTTTCTTCGTTCTATGTGAAATATTCTACTATTATTGCGTCTCTGTCTTTTCATTCGCAAATTCATGAAAGCCGTGTTGATTTTTGCGTTTTGTTTATGATTCGCGTTATCGAGCATATTTTAATTTGCAGTAAAATGTCAAGAAGAGAAAAGCGTTAATATTAATACAATATTTCCGTTTTGAAACGTTTTTCTGCGGGGAAAATAAAATTTAATTAAGATCCAACTGATGAGATATAAATAACTATACTGAGTTCCGTTCGTTTCATTCTGCAGCTTCGTTGTGTTATTAATGGCGGAACTACAGAATCATTTGTTTCTCGCATCTCGTACAACTATAGCAGTAAATTTCTTTATCTACGCTATTTCGTCTAAAACCATATCAAAACCCGTGAAAAGTTCAGTTCCTTCAACATGTTCCAAGATAATACCTTAGAACGTCATTTCCAACATTAATTAACGAAACAGGACAGCAAAGTTAAGCATTCGCTTTAGTATTCAGTTTCGAAATAACGTTCTAGTACTAACTTTCTATATAAGATAAGATAACGAGGGTGTAATGTTGCAGTCATCACAAACTTAATTATAATTTCAAAAGATGTCGACCATTGTTATTGAAGCAAAATGAATTTCCTGCGTTACGTTTTGTATTTAAAGTATAAAACATAAAACACATTACAGATATTAGCAAAACATTATTAGCGGCTTTAAATTATATGATGACCTTTAACATATCCTCTATTAATTCTGTTATTATTAAATATCTCCAAATTAGATAATTTGCATAACATTTCAGCATATTTTGTAATATTTTCAACAGGGACACAATCGATGCCCGAAAAGCCGTAAAAATCGATTGCGACCCATTCGCCGAAGAATACAATATGAAACATAAAAGAAGAGGAGTAGCCATTATACTGAATCATGTTGAATTCGACAACATGGTCACAAGAAAGGGTTCCGTAAAGGACGCTGAGGACCTCGGAGCGTCGTTAAAAAAGCTCGGATTCGACGTTCGACCTCACCTCAATCCGGCAGTCAAAACTATAACCACGGTTTTACAATCGAGTAAGTATTATATTTTCGTAATCCGGTCACTTATAGCCATCGCGAACTCTGTTACGTATCACTTGTCTCAATGACAGATCAAACAGATAGATGACGATGCTCTGAGTACTGAGTATTCAGATAATGAATACGAACAGGGCTTTCGTTTGAAAAAATATAGCAGAAACGATATCATTATTTCTGTTCATTCGCAATATTGCAAGCTGACACAACCACGTCGTTAGCTCTGTGTACCATCGTTTCTTATCTCTCTACAATGAGCGCACCACTTTCGTTACGTCTCTCATCGTGACAAAGCGATAGAGTTTTCTCAAGATGGAGAGAAAATACGGAGTGCTTGAGAAACCCCTTCTTACTTTTAATCGCAAACTTTTTAAAGAATTTGAACTTAATTATCGTTTGAAAGGAAAAAAGTTTATGAGAAAACAATTTCGTTCACTTTTTTAACGCTTGATATCTTCCTGATTAAATTACAAAATGAAGTTTTCCTAAAATTCCTTTCGACATGACACAGCGACTCATTCGACAAATGTAAGTACTAATCCACTGTTGTTTTCAATTTTACAAACAAGCAGAAAATGAAAAATTCCAATATAAGCATGTAAACAAAAGATTTATCAGACACTAATGATTATTGGAAAGCCAAATTACTTGAATAATTACTTTATAACTAAGCTAACCAGGTAAACTTGTCCATTAATAATCTTTCGCTCGGCTAATGGCGCTGAGTCTACAAGAACGAGAAAGCTTTCCAAATGCATTGATAATTGCCGATGGATTCTTTGTAGAGCTCCCAGCAGACGAGTGTTAGGTTCCGGTGGTTAACGCGAAACGGATAATGATGCGCACCGCCGATGAAGAAGACCCAGCGACAAGTTATACAAACATTTTACAACGGAACGAGCTCATTAAACGTCTATTCGTCGCAGTGAACCGAGTTCCCCAACAAATAACTAACAAAGCAATCTCGTGAATACGGCTGCGGCAGGTGCTGCGGAAAGTGAGGCGGAAAGTCCGATGATTACGGAACTTCGCGTTGGATAAGAAAAGTTTTCGCGCCTTTGCCTCAGCACGACACGATGCGCTCTATCAAGCCATATTCATTTCCCACTCGCTTCTAACCGTCGCGCTATCATGCTTCACGTAGCCCTCGTACATTCGAAGGATTTGCTCCCGCAAGTTCGCTTCCGACAGAAAGTATATAATTAAACATCTAAATTGATGTCACTTGACGTTACAAATACAGCGAAGCATTCCTCTTGTCTTTCCTTTCAACAAAAAAAAAAAAAAAAGAACAAGGACAAGAGAACGCTTCGAAGTATTTGTACAATAACATCGAGTGCAGCCCTAGTAAAATAAATAAAAAGTGTTACTACAAGTACTAATCTTACGAGACTTAAATTTCGAGACAGCAGACAGCAGACGCTGCTGACAAATCTGTCAAGCGACTAGCTTGATACGAAGAAAAATAAGAAGAGAGAACGCTAAAACTTGGTTGCACAAAAATGCAGCAAATTTTCGTTCGCTACTTCCCTCGGGAGCAACTAAAGCAGACTTTCCTCAAACTCCGCTTTCTGCCGATATGAAGGAAACAACGGCAGTAAACTGGAAGCAGGAAAATCCCATCGGATTCTCTCTGATAGACTTTACACGTATATGATTACCGCGAGTCGAAATGTACCGAGAGTATCGGAAGAGCGTTCGTTTACTTTGGAAAGCTTTGCGGTCAGCGCGTGTTATAACTACGCTGTCGCATAAATAAATCGTTCCGCTACGTACTTTACGCGACTACCACCCCGCCAGTCTCAATGCTTTAATTTTGTCTGGCAACGTTCCACGTAAACCGAAGCGAGCGGGTTTCCTCTTTCGAGAAGTTTCATGAACGCGAATCGACTGCCGAATAAGGACCGAACTTTTCAATTGAAACGGTCCGCGTGTTGTAGCTCCGGCTTTTCTTCTTTTCTTCCCATTGATCAACCAACAATGCGAGAAGTACACGTTGCACTACCGCCGTTTTCCTTCTCTTGTATCAATGATTCCTGCTCTTCATCTAGATTGTCACGATGCGATAAAGCGATAAGATATCATGGTAGAGTGAAGAGAAAATGTAGAGAAAATTGTCTACCAAACGTAAAGTTCTTTCTTTTAAAGATATAGTAATTTGATGGACGCTAAAAGTATTAAATGCTGAAAAAGAAATGTTATTCGATAAAACCGGAAAAATAAATGTAATTCTAAAAGTTATTAATTTAGGAACATTTACGATGTTACGGTTATAGATGACAGCAGAGAATGTAAATTGAAGCTTCCTATCGCGTAGACGCATCAAGTCTCGTTCTCCACGAAGAAAGTGTATATCTTTCAAACTCCATTTAACAGAGGCTATAAAGGTAATTAATGGTCATAAAGCGAAGATTAAACTTGTTCGCATAAAATAGCTGATACTTGATTGCCTCGTGGTGCATTGATTCCGAAGTGCTGTACTTCAACAAGTGTACTCAGCGTATAAAGCATCATAAAAAAAAAAAAAGATATTGGCTTCAGTATAATTAGAATGAAAGAGAGATGACGAACGAGAGAGAATAAAAGTCTTTCGACAAATTATCATTATTTCAATAAATTGCTTTCATAAATTACTTTCGAGAGAAAAAATTCCACAGGTCTTAAAATAATTATTAAACCAGATAGAAACCAATTGCTTGTGTAAAAAAACATAAATGTCTCTTTATAAACAGAAAAGATATGTTCATCGATATTCAGTGAACCAAATTACCATTGTTAGATAGCGTTCTAGTCTTATCAGTATAAAATTACCGATGTATCCAGATCATTTCGCGATTTTTGGATTTCGTTCAACAACAGAACGGATACATTCCAATTAAGCGCTTGATCGAGCGGAAAATAAAACCGTATCCTCCATATGCGCTGCCGGATAATCAACGAGGAAATCGTCGGACGGAATGGACACGACGCGCACCGTTCGCCGGCACGCTTTTTTTTTCCTCCACGTGCGCGAATTTTTCGACCGATTTCCGGTGCCAAAAACAAACTTTTTTCTCGTCGCAGTCGAGTGTGCCGGCATAGCAGATGTCACCCCCCGCACACGTGACGGCACGTTCCGTCGCTGTCTTCCCGATTTCGCCGCGCGCTGCCGTATGGCCGCAATCGCAAGATAGGTATTGTGGCAGGAGACAGGCAAACATTTGCGCGACTCCCGCGAACGGCGCGGCGCGGCGCGAACGCGCGCNACGATGCGCCGGCACGTAAAGCACTCTCGATGTTTGTCGACACTTCCCCGCCGAAAAGCGCGATACCTCTTCACGATACCGTCTCTTGACAGGCTCGTCAACGCGCGACGGCGGCATTCACTTACCAAAGTTACAGCCGGCAACTCTCGCGCGGAAGGGGGCTGTATACGCGTCTTCAAAGGGCAGAATAGGTTTTCGGAGTTAACGTGTCAAGTACAAGCATCGTGAACATTCTACTTCGGATAAGTGGGAGAGCTACCGTAGGAAGAGCCGAGTGTCGTTCCCGCTGCTAATGTCGCCTTCGATGTAGCTCCGATACACGAGCAGAATCGACGGAATTTACTTCTTCCCGTTCGGCGACCCGTACGTTTCTTGACAAACTCGTTAAGACAGCTATTTTTCGACGTGGCAGTCGATAACTTCATATTGGCGTATATACAGCGTGTCCCAGAATTGTCGCGCCAATTTTCGTGAGCAGGAAGAGCGGACCAAACTGAGTCGAAAACTTCTCTACCATTTTGAAATTTTCGCAATAGTTAACGAGATATTAATTATTAAAAATCGCCGTATTAGGTCGGCCCTCCGCTGAATACAAGCGCGCGGCGAGATACGACCGCCCAGCGTCATATCTAATACGGCGATTTTAAATAATTAATATCTCGTTAACTATTGCAAAAATTGCAAAATGATAGAGAAGTTTTTGACTCAGTTTGGTCCGTTCTACTTACTCACGAAAATTGGCGCGACAATTCTGGGACACCCTGTATACGGGCTTATACAGGCTCGAAACGTACCGTTTCTTTGTGCCGATACGTCAAACGCAGACATCTTGGAATGAGAATATTTTACTTCGCGTAAGAACACACCACGCTCAAAGTTTCCGCGTTACGTGTTTCCCCATATTACACACGCTTCCGTAATACGGCGGCTTAATCCCCTTCTAACATTGCGCAAAACGCATCGCTGCATCTACTTGCTCGGTGTGTATTATGCAATATTAGACCATTTCAATGCTAAGTCACTTCTGACTTTAGACTATAACGCTTAAACTAGTGTTATTGCCTACCAGCTTTGTAGGTTCGTAAATTACTTCCACTACCTCAGTCGGCGCTATACAATCCTAAATTACTTTGAATTTCAATCAGAATTGTAAGCTCTTAAACTTCTGTGTCTAGCAAGTATGTACTTATATCGTCACGTTTCTACTTTTGAATATATGAGGAATTACAATTGTCGTAATTCCGATATTCAAAACAGACGATATTGACCCTTTGGCTGAGCT
The DNA here is from genome assembly GCA_021460005.1 of Tetramorium alpestre. Classification (NCBI taxonomy): domain Eukaryota; kingdom Metazoa; phylum Arthropoda; class Insecta; order Hymenoptera; family Formicidae; genus Tetramorium; species Tetramorium alpestre. The sequence goes on from JAJVSH010000002.1 coordinate 1,588,248, forward strand.
AGACGTGGAGTTGTACCACTGAACGCACAGCTTGGCTGCGGAATTTGACTAAAAAAATGCGGACATTCTTTCGATGAAATACGGATCAAAACAATTAAAAACATTCCTGCTTCACAAATATCGAGATATAAAAAATTATAGTGATGTTATCTCAAAAATTCAGTTAGAGAGAAACTATGTGTTTTGCTCTAAAAAACAGATTGATTGGAGGAAATCATTATAACGGTGCGTACTAGCTAAAGAATTGAGAAAACAAATCGTATTCAAAACTATTTTTTCTGCATTTATAACGTGATATTTTTCAATATTGACATAACTCCAAAGAGGGAATAATCGTAGCTTCAGAAGATAATTACAAATTGCAAGTTTGATTCTTGAGAACGAGCAAACATTTCGAAGTAAAGGACGAGGCAACCCGCGCCGTCATACCACGTTGCCCTATTCCACACGGATCGGCGAAAAAAGTTAGTTTACATACTACGCGCATACTGTGACATATAGACTCCGCTTGTAAAAATTCAACGTTGCTTCGAGTTGACTAGCGACATTTTCCTCTTTCAGCAAAGCGTAGCCACAGCGGCATCATAAACGTCGAGACCGCAAAAAGCAAAAGCAAAAAAGGAAACAGAGAAAAGGAGGAAGAAGAAAGAAAAAAAAAAAACAAATTCACGCGAATTGTTTGGCGTATTTCGAAATTCCGCGTAGCGCGTTGCACCTGGAGTCTGATTACAATCGCGATATTCAGCGGAGTCGACAATGCGGCGCGGATGCAATGATCCCGAACGCGACGGCCACGAGCGCGTCCGCATCCGCGAACGCGATGATCCCGCTATACGTATTGACAGGCACGATGGAACCAATCACTCGCAACGTGCATAACAATACACAGCATGATTTAATAATTCCACGCGCGCGCGCGCGCGCGTGCGCGCACATGGGTCGTCTTCTGTTAAGAAGGATTCGTTGCCAGCTGCAATTCGCGGGGTTGTTGCGGATTTTCCCGTTTTGCCATGGTATAACTGTCGGTGGGATTTTTACGCGCTGTGAAAGAATGATCAGCCGCAATTTGCATGGACCGCTCGATATTGCGAAGGGTCTCTTGTCGGTTATAAAACAAGAATCCCTCTTCCTGTTTCTTTAAGAATCTTTCAAGGAAGAACACTCAAATGGAAAGAATTATTAAAAATTGTCATTTGTTAATTGCGCTTACAGACAACTCTAATCCATCATATTCTGTACATTATGAGATAGAAGAAAAATTTAATTACAATTTAAATACAAATTTTACTATAGATCATTGGACAGTTTATTTTATTTTAATAATTATACGAATATTCGATTTCATAATTTATTAATGTGAGTCCTATTTCTTTAATAATTTTTATTTGGTTCAAAGAATTTTTTAAATAAAATGTCATTAAATTATATTTAACGAAAACGGTTGTAATATAAATTGTATTCTGAACTTGAATGAATTATATTCAGATAAGAGAGAAATCGAATTTCAAACATATATTCATATAATCTACCACTAATAAGAGAAATTTTTTAAACAATTTGTGAATAATATGAAATATACACCAATATATAGCTGCATTAATTTTCCATTAATTTTAATTAATAATAAAATTTGAGTTCTTTATTTATATTAAGTATTAATAATATATCATATATTAATATTAATAAGTAATATGTATATATATATATATATATATATATATATATATATATATATATATATATATATATATATATATATGTATCAAAATTGTATGTATGTATCAAATATTGTCATACAAATATAGAGCTAATATAAAACCAACAATTTTATTTAAAAACTGAATATTCTTAAAGATATAACGGATTCAACTTTAAAAACTAAAATAGTTTGATCTCAATATAGAAAATGTTTCTCAACCAAGTAAATAATTGCCGATTATGACATTAAGAAAGTTGTAAAATTAAAAATATTGACAGCACTCACTATTTATGGCAATGCTTAATGAATGTGCATAATAAATTTAAATAATACCGAATTTATTTATGAAAATATCAGCGATATTGACGAGTGCTTCAGTCGCTTCTATAATATTATTACGAGAAACATTTCGTATTCATAACAAATAATGTATTAAAAGCACATATGTGGAATACGAACGAATGACGATACAATTAACTGCGTATATAATTTAATACGGAATTGTGATTAAAAAAAAACATGTTTTATAATACATATATATGAAGAAAACTATCGAAAGTAACAAAAATTTTAGGTGTTTAAGGTAACCTTCCATTGTGTATTTGTATATCGTATATGTGGTATTAATCCTCGAATGTAATCGAACATATATAGTCAGGTGCGCGTACTCTCTGTTCCCCTGTATTTTATCTGCATACAAAAGCGTAAAATCGCGCGTGCGTTGCTATACGAAGCAAGATTGGCCTCGAGGTAATAATGTTACCACATCGCGCAGCTCGGGACTGTAATGCTTTAACGCGTAACGGATTAAAAAATAGCCGGGATGATCTTCCAAGAGAACAAGAGGAGCATCAGCGGTGTGCTGAATTTCCACCTAACGTATTATCCCCCCGGAATATAAAGCGAACGCGAAAAGGGAGATATGTAAGCTACCTTTTCGAGTTACGCGAAGCACGATACGAAACTCAATTACACAATAGCTCAGCTCTTATCCGGTTACACCGGTGGCTTATTCGCTTTAAGGGTCGTCAATATCCGCATAAGCCGGGTCAAATCGTGACGTCAGAAACGGGAGAAATACTTGCGAACGATTCTTGCAACTTATGTCCATGCGAGTTACTCTTTGTCAACAAAACCGTTTTGGCTCGATAAAGCAGGATCATAAAATGCACCACAAATTCTATCGTCAGTTTAGCATGTCAAGTGGAAATGCAGGTTACTTCTCTGGAAGCATTTCGACAAATATAATCAATTTTCATCATATTCATAAAAAAGTTTCCCTTTTTTATGTTACTCCAATAAATTTTAGAAAATAAATTTTTATTTTTGCCGCTCGATCGTTAACATTTTACGTCAAAGGATAAATTTCGGGCAAATAACAATTACGAAAGAAATAATTAATTCCATGGAAAAAGTCCAAATTCCAAATATTGAAATATTTGGACTTTGTTGTTTACATTAATTAAAATGTTGACCGACATTTTTTATCTGATAGACCGTGTACGTAAACAATTAAATAATATCATAAACTACTCTATATACTTTGTACAGATATAACTCTGTATACTTAGCACGAAATGAGATCTTTCAATGTTGTCGCAACTCAATCAGAATCAATTATTAGTATAAAACGGAAGCAAAACGGAAAATTATACCATTGCTCAACGTCAATAGATATTTTCACGGATTTTACATTGCTTACACTATCCGCGCCACCTATTTTTCTTTCTCCTGCGGGGAATTCATTCAAAACTCGCATGCATTAGCGTTACATCGAAAGCGTGAGAATATTAATCTATTATCGCTTTATCGTCTATATTTTGTCCATAAAATGATATTCGTTCCGTTTCCGTTTGATCATCCACGCGCAAAGATAAACTCGACGAGACTCGCGGTGGATTTATTTATAATAAATGGCAAGATAGAGAGGGATTTAACAACTTGTTCAATACGCTTACGCGCAACGCATTTCTGGAATGGAAAGTTTTAATACAAAAAGAGTATGTAAGCTCAAAATAATTAAAGAGTTTTTATTTAATTACATTTAATCCGCTCACTACTTCGGCTGTATATTAAATAAAATTGAAAAATATGTTAGCGGTTATTTTAAAATACCGATTTCCATCCTTGATAATTAATAATTTTTAATTTCGTTCAAAAGAGGGCGTTTATTTGATTTCCAATTCACAATTTACGCGGAGTGAACGTAAAGAATTTCTCGGCTATTCAAGAACGCTTTCGATGAATAATTAGATGAATAATTAGGCGAAGGGTGGAATAGCGCCGTAAAGTGAAGTAATCCTGAACCTTACCGAGCCCGTTTAAGTGTAACGAGTTTAAAACTCGGTGTGTAACTATTTGCATTCCCTTAGTATAATCTACCTGATGCATATTACTCGTTTATACGCAGATTTCATTTATTTAGCATCGATATTTCATTGATAGCCTCTATAGCGATCCCTTTTACAATTTTAATTTGAATATCTTCATTAAAAAATATTAGGTGAGAATATGTTTAACCTTTTATTTTATACATCGTATCGCATATGTTTATTTTTTATTTTATATGTAAAATATGTAATATATATCAGAACTCTTTTATTAAATAGTACGAGTACATTACATGTGCGCATATATAAAAATTTGTCTTTCTTTTGTAAATATTGTATGGTCATTTTATCTTTGAGTTTTCATCACATCTAAATACATAGTATGATTTATTTATAATATTAAAAAATTTATGATCTTTAGGTACACTTTGTAACCAAAAAACGTATATTGCACAGAATTTATTCTAAATGAGAATTTAAATAAAACAATAAATACTATTTAATTTTTAAATATATGTTAAAACAAAATGTTTAATATTAAAATTTTTTTTAAAGTAATATCTTTGAGGGTATGAATAATTTTAGTAATTTCTACATGTTTTTTTAATATATTACGGACTTTAACTTTTAATAAAAAAATATAAAAATATAAAATATAATGGAATATAAATTATTTCCAAAGAATTAATTAAATATATATAAAATATAAAATAAAATTATTTTCCATATTTTATTTTTAAGAAATAAAAATTTATTATCAATTATATTGCGCGTATGCTAATTATACACTTCTGTATTTAATAAACTTAATTTTTTATGCTCATTTTTTATGCTCATTTTTATCAATTTTCATAAATTCATTTTAAAGTCATTAAAGCGCTTTTAAAAATAAAAAGCAGTGTGATAGCACAATATAAACAATAATCTAATGCATATCATTATAGAAGCAGGTATGTATAGAATACATGTTCTTTAAAAATTTCTTTGAAATTTCAAGTATAAAGCTCGTGAGAGAAAACATCGACAAATTCAATATTCCTCTAAACTGAAACGAAATTCAGGAACGTAGGATATTACCAGAAAATGTGTCAACCATGCAATTCTGCCGCGTTTCTCAAATAACTCATACGACCGCGATCATCCGCCGGCACACCACAATTATTCGCATCTCTTAAATCAAGGAACTCACTCTTTCTCCAATCCTGTAACGTCCTATAAAGAATGACTGTCGCGGCTGTTCGCATATTCCGCGCGAGTATTTCGCACCTATCTCACCTACCACGCTCGCCAATCTTCTCGAGGTGCACCGCCGAGCATCGTGAACCTTCTCTTGAATACAGATTACTCGAACACTGAATTTTCCTCATCAAAACTCTAAATGGACGGCGCGTCTCTTCGCGTCTCTCTGCCTGTCGCCGTTAAATATCTCTGCAGCGAATAAACTTCTGTCGGTATACTTGTTAATATGTAACATCCGCAGCGTCAGCGCGTTATTAACCGTAAAGATTACAAAACTTTGTCCGAATGACTTTATAGAATATCCCTATCCACTTTCGAGACCATTCGCTCTATTCGACGTCGAAACAAACGTAGCACTCTTTCCCAGTTTGATCTCTAATACCCACGGCGGAGAGAAGATACCCAGTTCATCCCGCGCACATTCACGCGGGGTGGGTTCCCCACTCACCGAGAGAACTATCAGCCAGCAGCGGTATTAAAACTTTCGAATTTATAGCGCGCGTCATGGCTATATCGATCGAGCGCGAGGAGTAACCCATTTGCCCGCGCCTTCATCGGAAGAGAATATTTCGCTAGAATATTATTAGCAAGAGCTTCATCGAGTTGTTAACTGCCTGTGTACCGCTGCAGTGTATATACTGCCGAGCTGAATTTACAACGCGCCGACTGTACTTCGGGCGATTTATACTTCGCTCGAACGACGGCGATATCTACACGTCGGGGCCACCTTGAATTATGATGGAGTCAAAACGGGCGAGAGCGCGTTCGCAGCTCGTGTTTGTTCATGGATATGGGTTTTGATAAATGATGCTGGCGAATGAAGTTCAATGGAGCAGCAAAATTGTTACTTTTTTACCCATGTATTGTTTTATGATATTTTTACGTAGTTTGTGCATTTCCGTCACTTTATATCACTACATCTTTATGTTTCTTGTAGTTACGGAACTTATTGATTTTGTACGTCAACAATAAAAATTATCACTATTATTAGTATCACTATTATTAGTTAATAATAATTAACTTTACATACATTTTATTAATCGAATTTTGAATAAATTTCTCGTAAAAAATTAATAAATTTTTAATGCATATTTTTTTTGTAATTCTGATATTACAAATAATCGATTCTTATTCCCTAGATGCATCATATTGAAAAATCTTGAAGGTATAAAGGAATTAAAGCCATGAAAATAATTAATGGGAAGAAAAATACAAAAAATTTGAATATATAATGAAGACGCATAATGAGATTTATCGATCAGTTTATAGTAAATTTTTCTTCTCTCCCGGGGTGAAAATAAATAACAAAAGATAAAAGGTAGTTAACGAATACAAGAGAAACAACGCTATAGTCGCGAAATAATATCAGGTAATTGTCTAACGTAAAGGGCATTGTACTTGATTAGTTTTTTATATACAAAGCGATACAAGCTAAGCCAATGATAACTATGCATGTACTAGGATAATTGCTTCACGTGATATAAGAGATTTTTTTTGTTCCTTAAATAGAATCGTGAGGAGCCAGAGTAAATTTCCATTATGGTCCACGGCAAATTCAGATGGAAACGCGTCCCTCTGAGAAAACATAGCGCAAACGGCAACGTCGTTTCACGTAATCACGCAAAGTTTTTTGCGAAGCATTTTTCTGTTCGCGTACATCATGTGTAACTTGCGAGCTGTATATGCCGCACGTCGATTTTGTAGCTCCCACGTGTCTTTTATACGGTTTATATCCAACTCCTTAATTACACCAGTGCCGCAGGATTACCGAATCGAGACAGGATTAATTGGATTATCGACCGTCGTTAGTATAATGTTTCCGCTCGAAAACAAAGATCGATATTTCTCGTAAAGGGATAACAAGGATTCTTTTGAGAGATCCAGGCATTAGTTACTTTCTTATCTTTATTTAAAAAATACAGACAAAGCAACTTTGACATAAAAGTCAAAAGAAGAATCACGATCAAAATATTCAAAATTTTATTATCTACAAATTTCATTTGTTAATTTTCAACAGCAAGAAAAAAATGATAAAAAATAATGCTTACGAGCTTCATAAAAAGAGAAAAAAAGAAAAAGAATGAAAAGGAAAGAGTTCGCATGAAGCGGAAATAGAAGAGAGTACACTCGCGCGCAATCCTTGAGTTTTCAGAAAAATGGAGAAAGGATTAAATTCCTGTAAATAAACTTTCATAAAACAATACTAAATAACTATATCTTATAATTTCTTATCTTTCATTTAAAACATTTCTTGTACAAAGGCTAGTAATAAAAAAAAGAAGCATAAACCGACATAATCTAACGTATTATTGCCAATACGTAAACGATGTGCTTCTTTTTGTTGCACAACTCTGTTCAAATTGTGAAATTTTATATTAAACGATGTTTGCATACTTACTCCGTTGCAAGATTTAGAGATACGTAAATTTCACGCATAACATTTGATTGTAATAACAAGAAGAGTAAAAAGTAAACCGCTAAAAAGAATCCTAGATAAAACCCGAACAAACAGCTACAAAAATAGAATCCTTGTAATAACAAACAAGATTTATAAATCGATAGAAACATGAAAATAGTAAAAATGGCAATATCTAAAAATGTTACACGTTCACGATACAGCACGGTAATGCAGTAACTGTACGTNCATACGGCAACATAAAAAGAATTTTTTACGCGCAACCAGCAAGTTCTCTATTGTTTACGTGTAGTTTTACATTTTTTCTCGGGCAGCACGAAGGGAAAGAAAAAATATCGCTTCTTTTACAGGATTTATCATTATTTCGCTCTAGTAAAATAACAACTACAGCGTTGTAATTACTGATGATCTGCTGCGAACATCGTAATGTATTGCAATAAACAGCTTTTGATGTTATCCTACGTGTGGAATTAATTAGTTTTTTTTTTTAATGAAAACTAACTCATGTAAATCACACGTCTAATGCCCGAATCACACTAGCGACTCGCGATCGCGATTGCGATTGCATTTGTGTCTCTTAACCAATCAAAAAAGAGCTTGTAACTAGCAGTTCTTTTCTAATTGATAAGGAGACGCAAACGCAAACGCAATCGCAATCGCGATCGCGAGTCGCTAGTGTGATTCAGGCATAATCATGCAATAAACGGCGACTTTGTTTCGAAAAGAATGCAGCATCTGACTACTTTATTAAGATTTCACGAAGATTATGAAGCCGCGATGAATAATACGTAGCTAATCTCGCGTAAAGAAAATTTTTATTTCATTTCACAGGCAGATGAGCAAGGAAATAACCGCGGGCATTTATTATAAAGTAAACATTTACATTCAGTTGCAATTAATCTCCCACACAAAAATATATTAGATGCGCTGAAAAGCACAGAGCCAATTTAACCGAAACCGAAAAAGACTGTTAATTTTCATGTTCTCTAAAAACGAAATGGACCGTACGACCTATATTTTGATCCATGGAAGCAATTTGTTTTACGATTGCTGAGACAATTTCGTGCACTGTATTTTTTTATTTTTAAAAGAAAAGCGTTTCGTTTGTAACGGCACGTCATCTAAATAAAATGCTTTGTTTCAATACTCTCGGTTCAACTACTCATGTAGCAATTCCAGGAAAACTCATTTACCTTTTAACGTACAATCGTATAAAAGGAGCTACATATAAATCTTAGCTGTCCACGATCCACGGTCACAACTTGTTCAGAGTGCATTAATAATAATTTATTCCGTGCAATTTTACTTCGAGGAAACTTTACTTAATTCCTTAATACCGCGTCGCGCAAACCCGGAAGCTGCACGTACAGCCGTTTCGGTAAGCGTTTTCGACTCGGCCGGAGGAAATTCGCTATGCAGCGAACAGTATCTGCACAATCTCACCTCGGCATAGTTTGTTTGTGCACAGACTATTAGGCCAGACCGCGTCCGACGACTATTAGCGGCCACCGCGAGGAATTAATTAATCCTTTCATTAAAGCCGCTGCGGAAGACCACACGGATGCCGACTGCCTGATCGTGGTCGCAATGTCACACGGCGAATCGGGTCTATTGCATTCGACCGACAGCCTGTATCCAGTCGACATACTGTGGACTCCCTTCACGGGCGATCGATGCTCCAGCCTGGTCGGGAAACCGAAGTTGTTTTTCATTCAGGTACGCCTATCTAACTGATACTCGCCGTGTATCGAACGGATGAATCGTACGTATGCTGCACGCGTGTTTGGCCAACAATGAAAATGGCTCTCCGCTTAAAGAAGAGAAGCCACTTTCCGCTTTCGTTCACTCCGGACGATCGCCCCAAATGATGGATCATCCCAAGTGAACTGTCTAAGCGATGTTACATGCTGAGTAATTCGCGAGAGATTTATACGGATCATGTGAAGTGATTTATGGGTTAATATAAGCTATTGTACGGCCTGGTGTTGAAGTTAATTGTGCTTTCCAGGATAAGTGCGGCTCTCGCACCCCTTTCTCTCTATAGTTTGACGAAATGCCTGGCAAAAATATTGAAATCATCTCTTTTCTTACTTTCATTACAATCATATCGCTTTACATTATTCAAATTTATAAATGCATTGCAGTTTGAAAGTATTCGCGCCAAAGCGAAATTTAACGCATTGTCTTTTAGATAATTTATTTGAAATGATGATGAAGAATGCGTGTAGAATCCCATTCCTATGATTTTTACACTGTCCACATTTGTGGTTCACGAAAATCTAACTGTATTTTAATAACGTTAGAGAGACGAACGAAAAAACGAGAGAACGAAAAAAAGTTTATTACATTTTCCGGTTGGTTTTGATATACAATATTCTTGCGCGGCACAGATATAAATTTAGTTAAATGCGATTGCATATTCCGTGCGCCGTAACGTAATGTAATAGCAAAAGCGATATGTATGTCGGTTATTTTGATCGGTAAAGCGAAAAAAATCATTATGTCATTTTACAAAAATTGACATATAGAGTGTCCGAGAACTATTTGCTTTACCACGCGTATTCCAATTAAAATTTAAATCATACGTGTGGGTATATATATTTTAATTAACAATATTTGTCGAAATATTTGATTATAATATTTGATAACGCTTGATTTTAGATCGACTCGCGCTATTCAAAGACCGGAGATGTTTTGTTAATTCTAACTTGCGTTTCTCCGTTTCTAATTCTCCCAAGAAGCACAGATCATAATAATATCCGTTATCGATATCCATTATCCGCGTGTTTCTCATCAAGACTGCAGTGGCAAAGTTTTCCTCTAAATTTCTGTTGCGTTCAAAATTGCGTTCTAACAGATGGGAAATAGATAACGTCGAACCTGATGATACCGAAATGGATGGCCATTCCGCGAGAGTTGCGGAAAGAGGGAGTCAACTGTAAATAGAACGCCCGCATCCCTTTCTCGCGGCGCAACGGGGGGATGGCGTGTAATTGTGACGATCATCCGCGTTTCAAAAACGATCAGGTTGACGCAGCCGCGTTGTAATTCCGACAACAATGCCGCGCTAGTTCTAATTCTTTCCCCGGACATAATCCTACCGAGATCGTTTTCCATTTAGAGACACTCCCCATTTATCTGCCTCACGACGATCTCCGAGGGATTTGCGGGCTCGCGCACATTAGTGCACCGTCGGGTTTTTAGCGGGCGCAGCCAATGAAATATGTGCATTCTGCGATGTAATGGAAACTGTTCGCGCGGCTAGCGAAACGCTGCAGTAATTAAGATTACTCCCCGTCCATCCTTGCCGGAGAAAGAGAACGGTGGCAAAAACTGTTATTTGCATAATTCCCAAAGTAATGCGAGCGCGTGCATCGTTTCGGGGCTTTCGCCACCGGCCGAATTAAAAAGTGCCGAGCGGGGCGCTATTCATGTCGCGCAATATTCTATACATTTGTTTTTCTCCCGTCTTTTTTTATGTTTTTCCCCCTTTCTCTCTTTTTTTTTTTTTCATTCGCGAACATTTCCGTCATGCTCGCTTTCCGCGCCGCTCGATGTGCAAATGTTTAGTCGGCCGAATGCCCGAATGTTTTAAACGATGGCGAAACGTGGAAACGCGCATTTTTCTAAGCACGTTATCCATTACTCTTATATTCACGCGTGACATTTGTATTGCGCATCTACATGTTCAAGTGACAGAAAAGGAGATATAGATGATGTAATTTCATTATGAGATATGAACTATAAATATACAGTCACATTTATCCGAGGCGATATGTTTCTGATTATTACGTTTTGAAAATTATGGGATATTACAATTACACGTACAGAATAATTTAATTTTCAATATCATGAAAAAAAAACAAATGTGATAGAAATATTTTATGAAACATCAGAGAAAAACGGGAAATCGTTCCTGACTTTGATTTAAAAATTGAAATAAATTAAGTTATTTAAAATTAAAATTGCTTATATATAGTTTTCGACCGTAAAAAATCACCGATATATCAGTCGCGAGAAAATTGCAGAGATAACACGAAGACGATCCATCAAGAACAACTATTCCGACAATGATTGTAATTTACTTTGCCACGCATGAAAAAGGACCGGAAGACCGACTTGCCGGATATCTTTCGAAATTACTGCTCTCGTCTCAAATAGAGTTAGAGGATCGATGATCCCAAAGATAAAGCGCGACGGGGATAAATGAGCGCAATAAAGTTAGCGCTCGTAACGATCGAAATGATTAATAATTTCGTCTCGTGTCTGAAATGCGCGCACGTGCATTCGAAAGTCCAAACAGATAGCAATTCACAAGACTCAATTATCTTAGATTTACGCCGAAATGTCGAACCGATCATTTCGACAGCAAATCCAGACAAGTGTTCTCTCGCAATATGTAAACATATTCATAATCAATTTATTTCTATAAACGCGGCTATAATCAATTGCGAGTTAATGATTTGCCCGATACCCGAGTTGAAATTTTAACGTGATGGAGACGTGATGAGAAGCTATAATACAGGAATTACACGCAGATGAGATTATTGCAATTTGCAAGCAATGTAAATTGCATGGACGCACAAATTCCGGCTGCGCCATCTATCGAAACTAATGCCATTTTCTGTGCATTTCAAAGCTGTACAGTAAACTCAAGTAAGTAGCAGCCATAATTCTTACTGCGCTTCGATTCCAATCGCTCGTCTTTCGCTAACGACGCTGTAAACATCGATAGCTCTGTGTGTAATTGTCTCATATGTACTATTATCAATTTACCATTGCAAAGAAAAGCAATTGCAGCATTAGACCATTAAGTATTTAGAATTAAGTTTAGTATTTAGCTCTTCAATATATCAAATAGCCATTGCGCCGTATTTATTTAAAAAATGAGATTTTTATCAGAAGAAATAAAATCCGTAGTATTTAGAATTTGCTGTTTATCGATTTTTCGAAAGCTATTGATGTTAATATAATGTCAACTATCAAAATAACGAAAAAATTATGTGTATTGATTATTTAAATCTAAAACAATTAAATAAGTTTGTTACTGAAAATTATTTAATAATTTTTAATGTTACATGTCAGGCAAAAATATTGGAAAATTCGCAGGTTATAAACAATATTTGCTTGTCCGTGAACAGAAGAATGGATTGCCGAAATAAAAATTAATTAATTGTTTTGTTATATGCAATTGAGAATAATATGCGTTTCATACAAAACTCGACACAGAAGATATTGAAATTCATAATCTAACAGTTTATTATGTTGCGATATTTTTCTTCGTAATATTACAATTATTGATTAAATATCATTATCGGAGAGCTGAATGTTTTATAATATCTGAACCATTGCAACTCCTTTTCATGTTTATATAGTTTCATGTTTATACATATAACGGAATAACCAACGCGACTTATGTAGCATATTGATTTTTCTGTGTTAAACACAACAAGAATCTAGAACACGAAAAATATAAATACTTATTTGAATTTGTATGTATATACAAGCGATATTTTGAAGAATAATAATAACGTAGTCAAAATTCAGACTTGTGTTCGTGCTTGCCGATTGAAGCCTATCGTAGGTCGTGCACGTCTCTCGTTCCGTGAATCTTTTAATAATCTCACGAATCGGATTACAGCGCCACGTTGAAGCATTTTAAACAATTCGCGGAACGTTTTTGCACGGAGGAAACCTCACACCGTCGCGGATCCCATGCATCTTTTACGTGCTAGGAAAATCTAGTATCGTCGCTCACGCGCGCATTTTTCTTTTCCGCAGGCATGCCGCGGGGTGCGACTGGACAAAGGGGTGAAAATTATTCATGAGACAGATAGTACGGGGACTACATACAGTATACCCGCCTATGCAGATATCATGGTCGCCTATTCTACTTACGACGGTATGTATACAAATGTATACGTAAGTACAGAAGACTATAGAATTTTTATCCACCTTCCTAATCTGTCTACAAAGAAGTTACTGAATCAAAAGTTTTCACGGCGTAACGCTGGTATTACTTCGCTGAATGACAATAAGTATTAAAAAATTTGAATTACGTGTTGAAAGAGTAGGTAGAATTATCCACGGTCATATTTTTAGTCTATACAGCACATGTGTGCAAACGGAATTTATAAGAAAGGATTTAAAGCTTAGAAGCTTGCATTCAATAGATTGAATAAAAAAATCTAGAAGAGGAAAGCATACGACAATTCTGAATCAGTTATATGTACAAACGGATGGAGTAGCTGCTATTTCACACAAATGCACGCGTAAGCTCCGTTTCGAAACGGCCCGTCCCAAGATAATGCAGCGAATCTGAAAAGCAGTGCCTTAGGACGATGTGACGAAGAGTTATAGGAATGTCGCGCGCAGATAATCCAGTCGTAGACTATATATTTTCCAACATGCTTTCCCATTCAATTTACTGGAGCAGACGTTTACATGGTATCTGTTTGAAACTTTGGCGACAAGGAATTATAATTGCGTGAATGAGATTATCGTGATTTGTAAGCAATGCAAGTTGACTGTTTGTACTTGAGTAAAATACAAATATATCAAAATAAAGCGGAGATATACTAGAACTTCTCCCAAAATAATAAAAAAAATAGACAATGAATAATAAATTAAACATATAATAATATTCATTAATACAATTAATGTATTCAAAATAATTTTTTATGTTCGCGACGTGAAATTATAGAAAAAGACGATTAATTTTCGTTTACTCTCTGCTAGTAAAATATAAACTACGATTCAATATTACTATTAATAACAAATCGATCGACATGAGAAAATCTCTGATATTTCTATGATTATACGTTATATGTACACATCATAGCTGAAAGTGTGAATTATACATAGTGCTGTATATTCCGAATATATAATAGCGGTTGAAAAAATAATGATGCTTACCGCTTGAATGCATCTATGCAAATAATGAATGGCCTTGTACACGGTACTCACTAATGAGGATGTTCACTCAAATTTCAACCCCTTTAGGTGAGCATCATTAGTACGTGTAACACAGACATATTGGGAGTATTTGCAAAGATCACACGATAGATCACATTCGTCGAACTTATACACGAAAACGAAATTGTACAATCTGTCAAGCTGGACATGAAAACCAACAAAGAGAACATGCAGTATATTTTTCCTTCGAATCTTTCCCGTTCCGAAAATCAAAGAGCTTCGTTAGAAAGCATCGCATTTCTGGTTAAAAAAAAAAACATAGAAAGATTTAGATTTGTTTGCAACGTAAAAATTTATACTTGAATGTTCAATGCTGTTAAATGAAATGTAAAAAGTTGCGAGATGTTTTCATCAAATTTCCATTGTAAAGAAATCGAGTTCGTTCATCAAAAGAATCTGACTTTAAATTTGACGAGACGCTACACCGAGATATCTTTTGCACGCGTTTGTTACGAGTATCGTTCCCTCGCATCCTCATTTATATTTCTTACTGCGCTTTGTGTTCGTCGCGATGCCTTCCTGAAACGCCCGACGGCGCTCAAATTCTCGACGATAATTGCATTGAAATGCATTTCAGTGCCAGTTTTCGTACTCCGCCGAGCGGAAGATATCAAGTATTAACGAGATATATACTCGATTACTAAACAATAAACGGATATGGCGAATGCGAATTAAGCTTCTTCTTCTGGCACACGTCCGAGATTCTATAGCGTCATAAGCTGCTTATTCTGAATAATGCAGGCTTCGCGAACGGTACGCCCGCCTGATGTATAGGTAATCTACGCCAATTCCTCGATTACACCTCGCCTTCTAACGCTCCTCTGCTTCCGTGCCGACCGAAACTCGTTAATAAATGTAAACCAATATTATTTGCAACTCAATGCCTCCGATACGAGCCAGCTGTTCTTTGAAATTTCCAATTATTATACCGATCATTGTGTGTTTGATTGCTTCGCTTTATTTACAATTTCTCGTGCGTAATTCGACATGACAGCCGGGATTTTCAGGTACAAATTCTTAAGAATCTGTTCTTTGTTCAGAAAGAGCTTACATCGATCTTAATAGAATCTTAATAGCACAACCGGTTTTCAGAGTATTTTCTATTTGCAGTCGAAGCACGCATCTTCGTGTTTAATACAACTAGAAATCATTCGCTAAAAGGGTCTCTGAAAGCGAGTACATTACGCGAGCATCGACGACAACACCGCATAATACGACACGTACATTTTCGCGCGGTTTCCGCTTGCGTGCAAACATTTGACTTGCTGTTACTAATGGAGTGCGAGAATTTGTGTTGACAGTGGGGTACATACACACCACCAGAGTACAACAACGTCTAGCGAGAACGTCAATCAGTCAACTGATAAATCGATATACACGCGCGCTCGTAATACTGTCTCGAATCGAACTACATCTAGCATTCAACCTAAATACGATTACAATAGCTCAATATATCATACGATAGGAATATACAATACATTCGAACGTCTAACATTCCCCGCTTCTCCCATTGTTCCTTGCGAAGTTTCCTTCGTGAAATTTTGCCAAGCATCACAAGCCACTTCAAAGCTTTCGACAGTCGAGGGCTTTATAATTAATTGTAAGCCTTTATTATTTAAATTAATGAAAACATTTATATAACTATAAATTAACTCTGTTAAATAAAGTTTGGAATTGTAATACGTTACAAGGTAAAATATAATGATTTTTCCTTTTAATTTGTTTCTCGGCGATTTTTATCAAAAGATGTGAAGAGTTCTATAAATTAGAGACAAAATACTAATGAATTCATAACAAACTCTTGGAATAAATGAAACGGTACAATTTCTCGATAATCGCCTGCGCGAAACTAGCTGTATACTATATAAAATATGTATTGTATCCACAATGAATCCAAATAAACCATCAATTGTGCCTGAAGCGTGTTTATCGCGAATGCATGTTTTTCGTAAAAAACGAGGCAAAAACACTTAAAAATATATGTACGTATAACGATGTATTGATTCATTATTGCAGGAAACGAAATGCATTGAGATGAAAATAATTCCCAAGATATTGATACGAAATAGATATCGGCATTTCTGTGGAAACTAGGACGTCTCGTGACTCAAAGTTGGATATCATCCAGGCTCGTCCAAACGATTATTTTGAACCCATTCGGACCGTTCGTGGCCAAGATTCACATTGTGATACATTTTTTCGCTCCTCTTTCATCTCCATTCAGATCGATGTGTAGAATTGTTCTTTCTTTCAATTTTTATATTTTTCTCATATACCCATTAGCTGGCGGATAAAAGGCGGATTGTCTGTTTCAAGTCTTTTAGCCAATTCTCGAATTAAATGAGATATGTGTTATACAACGCATTACTTTGGTCACCTAAGTGTAAGAATCATTCTTTTGAAACCTTACGAAATTAATACTGGATATTTAACACATCAGAGATCACATAAGAAAATATAGTATTTTTATAATCATTATTATTATTAATAGAACTTGTAAAGCGTACTTTAAAGGTCAGGTGTATAAATTACAGGAAGTGTCTCACACACACAAACCAATAAAAATTTTTATAACAAAGTTATAAAAATCTAGTTAGTAATATATTACTAGCTAGAACTAACTAGATAATACATAATAAGATATTTTGGATATTTTATGATACATAATATCTCATGAAAACGTTGTATATTTATTGTTTTAAGATATTTTTATAACTGTAATTTCACTTTGATAATCTAATTTTTAATACCTTATTTTCTTTTGATTCAAAGAATTTCTTTATATGTTAAGGGAAATTTTCTTTTATATTTTCGTTTTTAATATAGCGGAGTTGTGGAGATAACTCTCTAAAACGCAATTCCGGAAGGAACTATGCGATAACTCAAACTTTGCAAATCTGACGCAAACGCACTGACAATATGCGTGGGAATATCACAGAAGGTTCCTAAAAGAAATATTGCAAACTCTTGACTGAGATTCGCCTAAATTCGGAATCGAATGGCGCGAACTTTGTTACGATCGCAGTTTCGGTGATTTATTGCGAGTGCGAGCTGCAGAGCGACAATTCGCGAAAAACGGGGAAACTAGGGAAAAAAAAGGACATACCGAAACTCGGCAAACCAACAAATGCGTTGGCAGGTTGCTAGACGAGAATTTCGCATAGCAGCAAAGCATACCACGCGATGTCAATCCTGTGGGATTGGATTAATGAAAAATACCTGTCGATTGTCAGCGAGATAGTTCAGATAATCACAAATTGCGTCCACCAAACATTGGTATCAATCGCTCGTATCTCATTTATGAAAATAAATTGCAATTAAACTGACATTTGCACATAGTGCAAATATTTCACGAGTCATTTATAATTAAAGTCCTTGTATGAAAACTTGTATGTCTCTTTGAAATTTCTGAAAAATGATACCAAAGTAAAGTACCAAGTACGATATGTGCTCGAATAAAATTTAGAGAAGAAACGTCTTATCTTTTTACTGAATTTATAAAAAGATATTCAAAAGCTGCTACTTATACATTAACATCTGCTTGAAAATCGGATTTTGTATAGCCACAGGCAGCTTACTTGTGGAGATACATCGCAAAATTTACTCGGTTGCTCGCAACTTTGCTCACATCTACTTTACGCGTCTATCGATTAAGGAGAGTAAACAGAATTTATGTAATGCGAGTATATTCTCTCTGCGGAATGACGTTTGCGGATATATCCCGTCTGTCGTATTAAGCGAATCCGATAAACAGGATTTGTTTATAATAGAAACAGAAGATACGTATACCTCCACATAACAGATGATGCTTCATGATGATGCTTTTCATATAACATTTTTTTTACACCTACCTGATCGCGTGTGTGCAGTGTGCTATTAACGAAATAATATCCACGGATTGAACGCGAGTCCATTAAAATGAGGCGCAAAACCAATAATATCCCAGCGTATTTACGCATTTCAGAATAATTATAAATGATTATTACCAGCCTACACTGATTATGTAGCATACACCGATTTATTTGGGAATATCTGAAATTATTCCGATGGTAATTGCTGTAAATAAATAAACGGATTCTTNAAATCTACACGGAGAGAATTTTCTCTTAAAATTTAGCCTAAAAATCATGGTAATCGTGGGATAACTAAAATTTGGAAGATTTTTATAAATTCTCTCTGATTTATTCATATCTATCACAATAAAATATAAAATCTGTCTGAATAATATTACAATCTGCTTGGTAATTTTTACTATGTAGTTATAAAAATTTACTATGTAGTTTATAAAATTTCTGTTGTACATTTCACAAATTTCTATCATTTTCGGTAATATTTAACAGGTTTTTTTTATTTTTATGTAATTGTCTAGTTATCCTACTCTTATCACCAAACATGTTAAAATTTGTAGTGAATTTTACGGTAAAATATAACGAAAAATTCTCTCCGTGTATCTATCACGGAGAATGCGTCGATTCTCTGTGAGACAGAGACAAAGTTACGTATAATAACCAGCGATTAAATAATAGCTGCGCGGTATAATAATGCGTGGCACGCGGGTGGTCATGCTATTAATATCCCAAGGAAGAAGATCACTTGTTAATGTATGTGCGTGTATGCGTGTCGCCTACATATGCAGGAGGAAGTGGACGTATTGTTAATAATATGGGGGGTGCTGAATTCGCGGATAACACCTGGCTCGATGCTAAAGGCATCATTAATATGCCATGTAGGAGATAAGCGCGTAGTTAACATACCGATGGTGATAGCGAACGTGCATTTAACACTTCGCTATGGGAGTGAACGTATGGTTAATACATCATCGAGCACGTATACGTCCGGTTAACACTAAGATGCTTCGCGTCACACGTGTTATTGTTAGCGCGTAACGTATATTGCGCCCGATTCTCTTGCGAAAATAATTATAATTTATAAACTATTGCGATAAATCGTGTTAAGCAGTTATACCTAACTGTAAGATGAAAACATCTTAATTTCAAGTTTCATCAAATTTCAATTTGATACTTTAAATTGAAAATTTAATAAGAATCTTTTTCAACTTTTTAATATATAACTTTTTAATATATAACATAAAATGTTTTTAAAATTAAGCTTTTAATTAAAGTTTCTTTTAAATGAAAATTCCATCTAGAATTAAATATCACTATTTGTAGTCAATTTCACTATCACTATTTGTAGATAAAGATTAATTATTAAAAGACTTTTATATTTTAAGAACAATTGCTATTTGAATTTCCGAAAGAAAAATTGTCTCCATTGGTATACCCAGTTGTAAAAGTCCTAGATAAAAATAGCTGTGGTAAAAATCTGGCGCACGTTGTATACGCCATTTACGGAGAACACGTTGTCAGAATATATCAAGAAATCGATTTCTCTTACATATTCTTGGATGGTAAGTAGATGCAAATATATTGTAGTTTTTGCCTATTCTAACAATGTGTTTCCCGTAATACGTTTCGATCCTAATGCAATCTTTCAAATGAATTTTATATGCGGCGATGATTCATATTGCTCGTAACTTATTAAGATTTACCAATAACCACATAGATAGTTTTCCTAGAATTTGAAAGTATCTTTGAGTGAATAATCAACAATAAAATAAGATGGACTGATGTAATGTTCAATTTTTACGAAGCATGTACAAATCAATCGCATCATATCTGAGTCGACAATAAGTTCTTATCAGTGTCAAGATCAATGGAATAACGAAACAACAGGCGGAATTATTAAACAATTTACGATACAGCAAGATCCAGGCGTATATACCTATATACTGCATGTAAAGTAATCCCAGATTAGGGAATCGCGGGCATTGCAATCCAATTAGTAATATACAGAGAAGGAGAATGATCTAATTTTGAACTAACAAGCATTAAAACTATTCTGTGTCCATGCAAACGAGTCTAAAGATAGATTAAGGGATTAAGAGATCAAAAACTTATATTTATAACGATTAATTTCGGGTTTATTTCATTTGATTTATGCTGAAACTTCGTAATTGTCTGTAATTACATTTGCATCGCTTCCAATTCTACATTGTCGTTAGGATCGCAGATATTAAGAAACCCGAGGTTTGAATAATTAAAGTTTACATTAAATATTTAAATAAATAAAATTGGATAAATGAAACACAATATATAATATAATCATTTTCTAGTAATTATTACAATAGAAAATAATAACTAAATAATAAATATATATAATAGCATTTTTAATAAGTTTCTTATTACTAATTATTATTATTATATTAAATGAATATTTTATAAAAGTCATGTTTCATACGATGTCTCTGCTATCCCTAATCCCATGTTGCACCGCTTAATCCCAAGCCCATTAGATGAGGTCTAAGACTCGATGCCATCTAAATGTAGAATGTACACGGCTTTCCTAAGAAGTTTAAGTGCTATACCAAGGTAACACCGAACTTTGTAATTTCAGGTTAAAATATATCTGTTCCGCGCAACACAATTAGCAAGGAGTATGCGGTTGCTCGTATATGCGCAGAAAGTTAAGATTAATTTAAACTTATTGCTCTGTAAAGCTGTAAGTTTTTATTAGAGACTAGGTTATCTCAAAGTCGTAACAAATCTGTCAACTCGGCGACGTGAACTATCTTTAATAGCTCTATGAGAGTTTCAATAAATTCATTTTAATTTTCGCTTTTATTCCGAAAACCTTTTTAAAGCAAGCGCTATTAAGATACATGATCCTCTTATATACTTATACATAGGTCGTTATATTTTCCAAGGTTTCAGATTTTTCTAAAAGAGCTTTTAGAAAAAAAATCACGTTACATATTATAAAACGTTAAAAGCGTCGCGTGTATAGCTACCGTATACTCGATACATATATTATATCTAGAGTTTTAAATTTTCATCCTGTCCCATATCGCTACCTTGCCACTATCGCGGGTCATGGGTCATTCGCTGGTGCATCCACTTCACTGAGAGCCCGCTATCGATAACATCGCATACATCTCCGCCGCGCGAAGTGTATCTCATTACGTATCGGAAAGGCGAATCAATCCACTGCAGTCTAAGAATAAACCGCGCGTTACGACTTTCAGGTTTTTACTCGTGGCGCAATCCGGACTCGGGCTCCTGGTTTATACAGGCACTCTGCGAGGAGCTGGAGCTTCACGGGCGCAGCCGCGATCTACTCAGCCTAATGACCTTCGTTAACCGCCGTGTCGCCATCGAATATCAATCCTACGTGCCGGAGAATGAGAAATTCCACGGGAAAAAGCAGATCCCGTCGATTGTCTCGATGTTGACTCGACTCGTGTACTTCCCCGACAAGCACACATCGACACCGGACGACGGCGGATCGAAGAAAAAGGAATCCGAGGTCCACGAAAAAGTAACGTAAGAGTGGCGCAAAACACTCGTTCGCGAACAAACTTACGATGATGGATTTTACTACAAAAACCGACAGATTGATTCCGATCGAGTTGTTACGAGCATCGAACTTTTTGAGAGATAATTATCGATTGGCGCGAGATAATCATCGAACACATTTGAATTGTTACGATTGAATTGACCTGTCGCACAGAAAACTTAAGAATGTAGTATACAAAGGAAAGAAAAAAATATTGTTTATATGTAAAATTTTTATTGTGTTTTTTATTTTATTAAAAAAGAAAACCATTAATACTCTCAAATATTTCAAATATTCTGTCTATTGCTGTTGCAAGAGATAATCTCTATTAAATACTTTTAATTGAAATTATCTCATATATAATACATAAAATTCAATTTTGCAAGTGTATCCCTTACTCGAGTGAAATTTATTATTAAAATATCTCATTTATATTATAATTGCTATTATTAAATCAGAATGTAAAAAGAGAAAAAAATAATAAATTACAAAATTAATAAATATCTAAATAGCATTTTACATATTTTTCTGTCAACGTGTGCATGTACAAGTGAATTTTTAAACCAATTATGAAATATCATGGAATATACGCTTGATAATGCTCAACAAAGTAAAATAAATTATCAGAACGCATTAAAATACGCTACGAATTATTATTGTATATTATAATTAAGTTCACTATATTCTTCTTAATTAATATGCTAATTATATGCAGATTTTCATAACGCAATAAAAGCTTATCATAATGGTCAAAAATAATAATGATTGACGTTTTCTCGCAATTCGTCTTGATTCTGATTCGTATCGATCCTGATGTACTAATAAGTAAAATAATGCGAAAAAGGATTCCATTTATGAATAGTTAGCCAATGTCTTTCTTCATAAAAAAATTTAATTAGTATTTTAAGATGACGATGGTCAATTTAATTAATTTTTAATAACCGTAAGATTATGTCTATTTAAATTTTCTCGGTTACGCGAGAGAATACGTGATAGGAAAATTTCTTGACACCGATATGAATCTAATAATGAACAGGAATAGCCGGGATGTTTGCTCGCGAGAAATCGGTGAGAACTAATTCTGTCCCCCCGCCCCAGCCCCCCCAATACGTCCCTAATGCCGTCGGTGAACCGACAGGGAAGATCCTGGGGTCTATTAACCGCAATGCGTGCGACTGGGATAGCATGTTCAACGTCAGATTAGATACCTGCGGTCAAAGGAATTAGACGCTATTAACCTTTGTCTTGGAAGACGCGAAGTGGAATCCACGAATTATGCCGTTAACCAGATGCTATCGCGAAATGTAATCTCCTCCGTGCCAGAGTAGATCGATCTGCAGCGATAATACAGACAGCTTGTATCCCTGGTAGAATGTACCTCGGCATCGCTTAATCGCGTTGTTGAATGTTGTTATGTGGCGTGTCGTGGCTATGTACCATAGCTCTTTGGTATAATAAAAGATAAATAAAGGATAATAACAATGAAATAATAAGTATAAACAACCACACGGTGTTACGGCGAACAAATGTATCTCGGATTTATTTGGAAAATCGATTTATTTTCACCCTTTTTCAGAATTTTATTTTTAATCGAATCCGTATAATGTTTTATATCACTTATATTCTGGATATAGTAAAGAAATTTTTTAAATATTGCTGAAAATTGATGCTGAAAATCGACGCCACATCGTTTCATTTGTTATATAATACTCAATGAAATTCATAACGGTTCGTTATATTGGCTATGAATGATGCGAAAAGTCGTAAAATAAACCTTTTTATTTTTAAAATATTCTTTTTTTGAATAAAATAATTTTGTTACTAATTGACAATATTATTGATTAAGGTGTGCGAGGAAGAATGAAATGAAAACACCGAAGAAAATTGTATTCTTTTGTACGACAGAATCTCATTTGCAGTTTAAAATTATAAAATAACTGCAACATATTATGAAAGATTACACTGTTCTAAATGTGATGTTAGTTCAAAGAAATTATTTTTTAAAACAAAGAACACATAATATATAACCATTTATTCACCGATTTATGTTTTTTTACTAATTATGTTTTATTATTTGCTCAATTTGCACATGCGATGTTTTATCATACATTTTTATGCAGCCATATTTAAATTTAATTACTTGACTGAACAAAAAAGGGACCTAAAAAATCGCATGACTAATCTTTCTTTATACAATTAAACTGCATATTTAATAAAAGATAAAGCTTTTAAATCAGAATTTATTGAAAATTAAAAATTATTCAACAGAATATATGAAATATTTCTCTTTCATGTTAATGGTAACTCATATAAATAAACGTAAATAAAGTCATTTTTCCTAAAATGTAAAAATGTTGACATATCTCTCTCCTAGCTAGTCCAGAATATAATCGATCACGGATCCAAATTATCGCTCGCAATCTGGAACCTTCCGTTCGAAAAGTAAGTGTGTGCGACGGATGAACGTAAGAACAGCGAGGTGAAGCGCAGGCGGTAAGAAGCCGATTCAATCACCGGCGCGAGAGTCCAGCTGTCGAGGAAATTCCTCAAACCGTTTTGACTTTCTCGTCGGGCAATTCGAACGATTGCGAATCGATCCTATCTCTTCGCGCTGCTAAGTGGAGCTCTCGAAAAGCGAGCCCTCGAATCTGTGCGGATGGCTTGTCTGAAACGCGATCGAAAGGGATTTCGGTTTGGCGGGCTCTCTTGTCTCTTTATCGAGGCTCGTGGAGTACACCGCGTCAAGTAGAAACCACTTCGTTCGACGATCGTATCGTTGATCCGATCAATATGGATGCATACAAGAGTTGCGCGGCAAGTACAACTCTGCATGCAAACGCTGCTTTTTTTACAATCCGAAACATTCGATATTTTACAGCTTATTCACTATCGAGCAACGCTAAGCTACCTTTCACGTATATCACGTTCCAATCACGTTCTTTCTTGCTTTCCCGCAACGAGGGGATGTGTTGACTTTTCCCTGACGTAAATATGCAAAAACAACGCCGATCTTTTTTATAAACCACCACAGCCACTGTTTTGCGATCTTATAAAATGATTCGTGCAGAAAACGTGGAACGTATTTCACGGAACAGATACATGAATATATTTTCATTTACTGTTTATCGCGAATCTCATAACTCTTGAACATTAAAAAAAAAGGGAGCATTTCCTCGGATACCTCAATTCGAAATCATATATAAGAAAACTGAAATAAATCTACGAATCTACAAATTATCGAATTGCAAAGGAGGGGAAAACAGTTTTCTTTTTCTTGCAAACAAAGAAAATCAAAACAGCGAGCTACAACGTGTGTTGCAAGTGGTAGTATTTCATCTTCGGAGCAGTTTCGACTTGTAATAAATCAGTCCTATACAGGCGGCTGTATCATCGATATATTTTATATACTGCACAAGAAGATAAGTAACAAGATGTTGCGCTGTGTGCTACACGTGCCTGCCCACGTCATAATTTTAGACTCTCACAACGATAGCTAATCCCGCGCACCATCCGTGCCGCGGAAAATCGAAACTGCTATCGCGATACTGCGCCATGTTCTTGTAGCTAATCACCCCTTTCTCACGGCGCAATCTGCACTACATCCGATGTAATTTCGGCAAAATGTAAGCAACGCACCGTGCATTCCGAGACGACGTCACGGCATTAAACTGAGGTGCCATTCGTCTTAATCCCATTTGCGAGGCTTCGTGCGGCTGGGTGTTCGCGATTGTGCGCAAAACTCTGTCCCGTTCGCGCTCGCGGGTATTACTATTTCGGTTTTGTTTCGATAGAACAGTGCCACCGCGCTCGGTGAAATACGATGCAGTGGGTAAGAGCAACCGCTCTAGGAATCGCATTCGCGATTTTATCACATACATATGTGTATATGTATGTATGTATGTATGTATTATACGAGTATATGAATATATATGCAGCTAGCAACCCTTGTCGCACGCTGTTAGACTTGACTGAGAAGAAATTACTATCAATTCTATTAAAAACGAGCAAAAATAAAATGTGTAAACGTCCACGTACACATTACAATACCGATCAGTTCTCGCGTTGAAATGAGTGAGCTATTGAGCGAAATTCGAGATCGTCAATAATAATTTACGAATAACGGTCAATTCGAGGAGAGAGCAATACAGTTTACGATTATTGGGAGGATGACGAGGCGATTTATTTGCGTCACCGCGGAGCAAATTATGCCACTTTCTCACCGATGTCCATTGGCGTTGCGGGTAAAGCGGGTAAAATAAACTATATGGAATTCCACCACGCGAGATTGATGTTATTGACCGCCACTAATTCGCCGTCAACACGCTACTAAAATACATCGCGACTCGCGGAAAGTGGTAGCCGGGCTAGGAGTAAAGGGTGGTCACTGGGTGGTGGCGCAAATTACTGGCGAACGGGTGGGACATGTCTCCTCTATTCGACACCGGGGATATAATCCGTTTTGATCCGCGAATGCCTTTCGGTGCATCGCGATAGCGCGGATCGCTGGATAAGCCGGCTGAAAAATTTTGACGCGATTCGCGACGCGTTATCGATCCGCCGTTGGCCGACAACTCGGTCAGCACTTTCGCCACGTCGAGCCGACAACCACGTAATCTTTTTGTCAACCCCCTTTCGGCATGCGAGCCATAATTCCGACGGGATATCCTTCGAGCGTCGCGTCGTTGTCAGCGCGTAAACGCGGTCGCTCTTTTTTTTTCTTTCTTTTTTTTCACGTGACGCAACCCCAAGCATCGAGATCGCCGAAGCGTTGCCGCAACATTCGCGCGACAGAGTGCTGAGAATCATTCCCCGTGCACATCCCTTTTAATATCTATGCAAAATAAAACTTCGGTTTTCCGATACGTTTCATCCGCTTTCATTTTTGCCATGTTTTATGGCGTATCGTTGATTACATCGCTCTTCAGCTGTAGCTCAACGTCAAACGGCAAGTCAGGGGATGTAGTACGCTTCGGTGATATCTCTACAAAAATGCTGAGAATGATCTCTCCTTCCAGTACACCCCTGTCATAACCACGCACTTTATGTATTTTCATTTTCGCTGTATTTTACAACGTACATCTATGATTATATGCGCGTTCGTTTATCAGCATTAGCTTCAAAATTTATCTCGAGCGTTCGTGACAACTCTAAAAACAATCCTTTGAGGAATACTTTTATGATAGCTACGTGAAATAAAATTCAGCGTTCTGTATATATTTCATTCGTTTACATTTCCGCCATGTTTTACATTTTATATTATTCATTGCATTTTTCTTTAATAACAATCCATTGATAAACACGGACTCTCTGATATAAATCAAGTTTCTGATATATAAAATTTTGATTTCAGCAACACTGTT
This sequence comes from Tetramorium alpestre, assembly GCA_021460005.1. Taxonomy (NCBI): domain Eukaryota; kingdom Metazoa; phylum Arthropoda; class Insecta; order Hymenoptera; family Formicidae; genus Tetramorium; species Tetramorium alpestre. The sequence continues at coordinate 1,615,662 of JAJVSH010000002.1, forward strand.
GCAAAAATGCTAAAAATAATTATTCTTATACGGCGTAATAAAAATATTGGCATTTTTATGCATTTTATTCATTTATCATATATCTGGCGATTTTGCTCATATGTTTGTTATTCTATCGTTCATTATGCATTATTTTATATTTATAATTTAGTAGTCAACAATAAATCATTCAAATTAAAAATACATTTAAACAACAGTATTTTACATATAAAATTCAATGAAACTATCATTCTAATGATAAATAAATAAATTATTATCACATTATGCTTGCATATTTAATCTTGTTTATATTATACTGTTTAATTAATATGAAATCTTTGGATCATTTTGAAAAAATTTACGTTCAAAAGAGTTAAGCATTTAATTAGTAATTAGTTGCAATCTGTAGCCAAAAGTTAAAAATAAAGTAAAAAGTTAAAAATAAAAAAAACAGAAAATGTACAATCATGCATTTTAATTGAATGCAGAAAGATGGGAAAAGCCAGCTGCAGAAAATGATCTTACGGAAACGCGAGGAAGAATTCAAGAGCAGCGATCTAAGAGTATAATAAACGTCCTGTCGAACCGTCCAAAATGCATCGTGAGCATTTTGAATTAGCGATATTGGGACGGAAATTCACATTTCGAGAAAGGAGAGATAGCTGGCCTCAGCGGGACTCACGGTAAGCGGGTTTTATTTATGGCGAAAGATGTATCTTTCGTTGTCGCTCGACGTTTTCGAAATGCGGCCGAGCCAATTACTGAGATTTCGCTTAACGTCGGTGGTGGTGCGCGCACGCAAAAAGAGAAGGCAATACCCGCATTTACTCGGTCAGCGCCATTTGTAAAATATCCGCGTTGGTGGCTGCTATACGGTTCGCCACCGACGGAACATGAAGTGAACTATGCTGGCACTTAATTCACGCAGAAAAACTATATAAATGAGAATCGGAGCCGCTATCGATAGCCACGGGGGGTTCGATTGAATTGAAAAAAAAAAGGAGACAAACTTCCCCATTGATTTTTGTTTCCCGAATGAAGAACGTACTTTCGAATCTCTGCGTTCGGATGAACATTAAATATCTTTGGGAGTTTCACAAGAAGTGGGGAATCGAAATGTGATTTGTCGATTTCTTTCCTTCTTTCTCTTTCTCTCTCCTTCATTACCAAAATAGAACCTAACAGAACGCGGAAAGCGCTATTAAATTTAAAGCTTTCGCGTCGTGCGTAAGCCACGGCAATTTTCAAGGATTTCGCGCTATATTCCCCTCACGTAATCTTCTTTCGCCGCAAGTACGACGCAACCTTCGCCGGCGCGATTCTAAAAACGTCACCCCTGTAACCTGGCAGTTAAAAATCTTTTCGTACATTTTCCGTATCTAGCCCTGCGATATATCTAGTTCCTCGCAGTCGACACAATTTTCTTTGTTTTGAGAATTGCATAAGATAAATGCTTTTAAGTTTTTATCGTCACGTCAGTTTCTCATACTTTTTACGACTACTTCTGAGACAATAAAACCAACAAATTCCTGCCGTTTTGTAAGTAATGATTTACTTACAGATAAATTCACCTCGCGCTTTCAGCAGCTGAGAAATATCGCGAAAATGGTGTTTGCTTAATTAAACCTAGCAGCGAGAATCTTTGTGCGCAACGTTTTAATGGAATTATATTTATATTCTCTTTTCTGCGAAGAGCCGCTTTTTCTAAAAGAACTCAATTGGAGACTCAACCGCGTCCTATGTCCGCCGGAAAAGTTGCGTTAGCCTAATGGAATGTCTCGTCTCGATCAACGTGCTATCCGTAGTATATCAGCGCGCATCGACGTTATCTCGTTGCATTGTTACGCGAACCATAATTCTAACATTTCGTTAGTGACGTACGAGTACGGGACGTTGTTCCATTCCGCTGGCTCGATCTGTAGACGGCGTGAATTTTATGCGAGCATGTCCGACATTTTATAGATGGCTCATACATTCGGATCGCCGGGGATAAATCTTTTGTTTCGCGTGTATGTGTGTGCGGAATGCGTAATAAATAAAAGTTTCTCGGCTCCCCGGTTAGTCCAAGGATTTATCTACAGCAAGGCTTTATTGGCTCGCGAATCAATTCGTGTCTTCCCAGTCGGAAATTATTATAAAGTGACATCAATGCTGCCAGGGCTAATCTTCTTAGGAAAACTTTATTGAATGGATTCTATTATGCAATTATTCTTAATGAAAATCCATATTAATTTCTCGAAAGGGATATGATTATGTAATTAATACAATTTATAATGACTGATTGTATAATTAATTACATATATCGTCCTAAAACTTTTAGACTAATTGTAAGTAATATATGAAATTTATTTTTCACGTGTGTATTAATTCACAAAATGTACATATTATTGAAGTTCGATCAAGAAACCTTAAACATTTTGTATCGTTTCATAGATGTATTAACCGCAAATATGAAAAGTTATGAAAGTCTGAAGAGTAAAGTGTGCCCACGAAATGGCAGTTTATCGAAAGCAACGAAGACCGGCTACGAGGACGCTTAAGGAAAGAGGATATCGACTTTGGTGCAAGTCTCACGTGGGCACGAAAAGCAAATCTTCCCGTAAGTACGTGACATGCAAGCATACTTATTACTCTTCTCAAAGTCTAATTTGTAGGGCGGTGCCGGCCGAGAGAGAGACACGGATCGATTCGGGGAGATGGCGCCTGCAAGAAATGATCCGTTTGCGTTTTACGCGTAAGATTTTACAACTATGACAATTATCTTTCTTCGTTTAATATTACATTTTCCTTTTTTAGATATTACGATAAATTAATTAGAGTCTAATTACTTAGGTGTATATATATATATATATATATATATATATATATATATATATATATATACTACATAAATAATAATGTTTTTAATTATACAATTATTCTTTATTACCGTACCAATTTCTGCGAATAATAACAAGATATTCTAACGATCTTACATTTTTAGATGCTTATAAAATTGAAAAATTATATTTTACAATATATGTATATATATTTTTTTCATATATGTATATGTTCTATTAACAATAAAGTATAACTTTTATAATGGAATATGAGCAAAATTCTAGTTCCTTTCAAAACTCACGATACTAATAACAATTTTCTTAATGTCTTAATGTTCCTTACATCGCCATTAAATCCTGCACAAAGCAACTCTGCTAAAACAATCGAGAAAAATTGCGAAAGGAATGAAAGCACTCGTTGGCTTGGTAAGAAAAATTATAAACGAAACGTAGCTGAGTTTTTGTAAGAATTGGAGAACAAAGAAAGAGAAAGAGTTACATCTTAAAAGACTGTATCCTTCAAGTTGTATCTTTAGAATGAAAGTCCAAACTCTTCGATTTCTCGTAGCAGCGGCGGATACGTAACGTGTATTAGCCTAGTTTACGGGTTATACTAACATTCACGTTCACATTTTGCAATTGCAGCAGAATTGCAGTCACGTGCATTACATTTATCATGTGGCATATACGATTTGCCGCGTGCTTCGACATAACAACAAGAAGCAATTAAAGAGATTAGAGTTGAGCAGAGAGTAGGTATTAGTATCCTAGAATACTGGTATTTACCGGAGAGGATTGAGATAATTGCGTGTCCTCTAAAACCTAAACGATTCGAGAACAAAGCAGCGAGTCGTGTGAGACCATCGGATATTCAAACTTGGATGATTATCAGATACGCGTTTCCAACGGATTGATTCTTAAAGCGAGGGATCACGCCGGGAGGGCGATTAATCGGCGATCTCGCAAATAAATCGCGTGGCGTGAAACATGCCGGCTGGCGTCGGGGTGTCGAAATCAGTCTTCCGAGCGGGCAAACGTCAACGGAATTGTGATCAAAATGCCACAGCACGATGAAATAGACGGTGTGATACACGACCGATAAAGTGCCGGAAGACAGACGCGTAATTAGCGCTGCGAACTGGGAACGAATGCGGCTCTATCCGGTCCGCCCACGCGATATTCTCACCCTCCTTTTGACCTGTAGATAACATCCGCGCGCGCGCGCGCGCGCGCTCTCGCGTGATTACTGGATGCACGCTTGATAACAGCTCTCCCGTACGGGATACGAGAATTCACGATTTACAGTACAGTTTCGCTGCACTGTCGGCGTCCAGCAGGGCGACAGCGGCGGATTAGCAGCTTTGAAATAGTCGAGCTCATAGCGGCGGATGCAGCTTTAACGCGTGACGTTTCCACATGCGTGTAATTCAGAGCACGAGATGCGCATGCATCCGCTAAACACATCAAATATTGAAGTTCCTACTAAAGGCGCTTAAATGAAATAATGTAATGTGTGCTTTTCGACTGAGAAATGGAACTAGTGTAATTCTGTTTATATCGGATTGTGATGTTACACAGAGTTTATTCTTGGTATTTATTTGTGATTATTCAATCAATGTGATTAGCGTAAAGTCAAAACTCCCTAAGTATTTATAGAATTCAACGAAATCATATCGATTTTAATTCCTGTTTTAAATAAATCAGAATTATGCCTGATAATAAAAGAGGCGAAAATCAAATCTGTCGAAACTTCCCTTCAGAAGAGTACATGTTTAATTCGATTCAATAGGAAATGATAATAAACTTTTAATATAATAATACGTGAAAACTTTAACAACCTGTATAACGAGATAGAATTCACGTTTGAACGTGGAAAAGAAGATAATTGCAATTTTCAAGAAACAAAAATACATCACAGATTATCTAGAGTCTGTTAACGAAAAGGAAAGGTTTGCATTTACTGCCGTAGCTTTCCATACTTAGTAAAGTAGACAGTGGAATGTAATCTCTTGCTTTGTTCTATTCAATAGATGCAATATACAGTACTTTAATGTAATCTACATGCTCGGCAGAGAACGGACATGTAACACGAATCTTGCATGAACTATCAATAACTCACGAACAATATCCCTAAATGGCAACGTTCTGAGTGACATGGAATGTTACACACCTCTGCTAAATTAGAATCGAATTCAATACAATACTGTATAAAGAATGTGTCACGAGAAACAGTGCAATTAAATTAATAAAGAAATAATTGTGAATATCATTCTAATAACGTGTAGTTAAGAGATTAAATGTTTTTGAAAAAATATTAGTGTATCATGTGACTAATTTAATTAGCCTAATTAATTTTTCAATTTAATTTTAATTTATATTTAAATTGTGCATATCTCTTATTCGGAAATTAAAAGAGTTACGTTTTACCACAATGCACAGGTTTAAAGAAAATTACCGTCGTTACTACTTTTACGGAGATGAAATGATTTTACAATCAGAATGTCTTTTATACATATATTTGTTGTATTTCTTTCTTCACTCGAGCTCTTTCTCTTTTTCGTGACCTCTTTTATTTATCTCGTGTCCACATTCTTATCCAAGAAACGATTTTCTCCGCCCCACTCAAATAGCACTGCAGTTTCCATAAGAACCTCAATAGTGCCACTCTCGGGGTGATCCTATCCTCATTTAACCTCCTTTTGTTCTTCGGTATTACAGACTTCTTCTTGAACGCTGAACTGCATCCGCTCCGCCCCACAAGAACTTTATAAGTAAGCTAACGGCTTGATTGCTGCCGACAGTGTTAAATCTTCTTACAGAAGCGAAATCATGATATTAAGCAGCGTTATGAATTATTGCAAATTTATTACATCTACGATTGTCTGACAATTTCTAATTTTCGTCATCTTATGTATATTAAACTTTAATTTAACTGCAATGTACAATCAATTAAAGAATTAAAAAATAGAGAGCACATAAATTGATGCTTCCTTCATTTCTTTTATCTTATTTTTTATTCATATTTAACATAAATTTTTTATATTACGTTTCAACACGGTAAAACTGCCACTGTGTAAGCCGATTGTACGTGTTCGACGCTTCATATGTCATATTAAGAGCCGACAGTCCCAATCCCAACTACTTTTGGATTATGACGACAAAATTCATGCGTACTCTACGCTTGCAATTTATGTTCTCATAAATAATTTTTCGCGAAAATCGTGATAATCCAATCCAACATACATTTAAATAAGTACCCGAAACTCTACTGTTAATCGTGCTACGCAAATATGTGAAATAAAGTAGTTATTAAAACGTTTCGCAACCCAAAAAAATTTAAATTATATTTTTTGCCACCAGATATTGGATTGTGGACAATAGAATTTCGAAAGCCTGTTTTACGGCGATAAACCGATTTCATTTTCCCTTGGGGATGTAAATTGCAAAATCGTCCGCCTGAGTTTTTCCATTTCTGACGTACAAAATTGAGTTTTCCTAATTCTCCGAGAAATAAAAACATTTGCTTATAAAGAATCGAGATAAAGATAACAAAGAAACAATACAAAATAGAAAAAAAAAACCTAATTCTTAAAACTTTATAATTTTACAAAATTAATTCTTATTTATTTCTTTCAGTTTATTTCAAATTCTTTTATTTTCAATTTATTTCTTAAGGAACAGAGTTTTAGAAAACAATTTTAATTATTGACAACAAGTGCGCTTTCGAAAGAAACACGACGTCAGACATCGTCGACGTTGCTGCACCGACATTTATCAAAATACTCATCTAAAGTGGTAGAGGCCTGTATTCGCAGTTTCATACATGACACATTTTCGTGGACGTGGAAACATATCGCGCAAAATCCCGGCACACGAAAGCCTCATATCCGAAGTTTCCCAGATTTGGATTTCAACTTGTTCCCGCATGTCTGCTGATGCCTAACAGGATGGAAGAAGTCACGTATGCGAAACACGCCGCCGCGAATCTTGGATCGAATCCCGCATCCACGTGCGCGGTAGCGGAACCGAGATGCCAGACGGATATACAACGGGCTCGATATACCATCGCGATTGGTGAAGTGTAAACCGTGCGAACGGATACCGGCGTCGGTAAAAACATCAATTGCGCGAAGTTTGTAAAAAAAAAACAAAATTCGCGATGCGGGCGAGCTTTTCCAATCGGAAGATTTGATTTTTCGAAATCAATGTAAACCATATCCAAATAGTTGTAACAAAGTACGCATGCGGAAGTATCTCATGTGTGAAAAGAGAATCCGTGTATACTTTGATAAGCAAATGCCGTAAATAAAATTTTTGAAGTCCGTTTGAGATTAAATAATTTTTTTAAATATATATACATATATATATATAATATTTCTATCTGTATTATAATTTTTGACGATAAATAATACATGTATTTACAAAGAGGAAATTCACCAATAATTCAATATACATCCACAATCACAACATTCATAGAAAATGTAGAAAATGTAGCCCATGTGAAGGCACTGATATAAATAATTTAACCATGCAAACGAAGTCCAATAAATTATATCTGTCTTACGTCAACATAAAATCAATCGTCGCAACCTTGAACCATCGCACATAAAAATAAACAAAAATTTTAAAGTTTCCTGCACTTGCTTGTTAGACGATTCTATCTCGAGACGATTGGACGATCGCGCGAATTCGTACCGCAAATTTTTCGAGAACGAGCGTTCCGTATTTCAACGAGATAATCCAGCCGACCCGTCGTCGGTACCTCCCTTCCACATAAATCCGCTCGAATGCAGGGATGCAAGAGGCGCAAGAGAAGGAAGTCGGAACCGCCGCCGTGCGGACGAAAAGTTGGTCAATATCGATGTGTGTAGATCCGCTACGGTCGCGCGGTTGTCGACATCAGCGTGGTCAACGAGTTTTCTTTGTCCCCCATTCGTTGAAAATCGAAGTGTTTGCGTTTCGTTCTGAAACTCTCTCGATACCAAACCGCGGGACAGAGACGGAGCGGTGAGAGTGGAGGATAAGAGAGCGAATGGGAAAAGGAGAGAAAGTGCGAAGCACGGCATGGTGGCCGCAGGTAAAACGGAAATGCTAGAGAGGCGACGAAGAGTGAGAAAAGGGGTGAGAAAGAGAGAGAGAGAGAGAGAGAGAGAGAGAGAGAGAGAGAGAGANGAGAGAGAGAGAGAGAGAGAGAGAGAGAGAGAGAGAGAGAGAGAGAGCGAAGATGGAAAGGAGACGTGCCACCCCGAACATTTCCGTTATTTTATCGAGGCGAGACTTTTCTCGAGTTCGGCTGTTTGGTCTCTCGACTAACTTTTAGAGCTTTCGCATTTTACTAGCGTTATTGCCTGCTTCTTTCTCACTGTTCGAGCGCACTGACAGTATAGTCAGATAAAGAGAGTTCATAATACTAACGTAACCCCGATTTTGTCCACGCGAGTCGGTAAATGCCTTCCTACATTGAGATAAGGATATGTTATTCTCACGCGATATTCAGCGTTAAATCTATCAGTCTATTTCCGAGCATTACTTATCTTTAATAACTACGAATATTATACTCGATATTCATATAAATTACGAACCTAACTCGATGCAGGATAAAAATATGGATAAAAACAGCAAAGATATCTAATTTAATTAAGATTGATATTTGGGAAATATTGGCACTATATTTTAATAATATCAATTTTTCCTATTTTACTCTATCTTTTACAAAATATATAAAATGAGAACGCGCACGAAAACATAATTTTCCTTCATTCTCGATGAAAATGGAATGAATGCGTGGCGAAACAACGATGCATTATGACTAAAACAGAAATGAAATGACGATAATGCATTCATCGAATAACACATAGAGAAAATTATTGTGCGATATATTGATAGAGAATCCATAAATACCTATCTAAAACTTTATACTCGAAATTTAATTAGATGATGATTTATGCGATTAAATAATTGAATATTATTAAAAATCAGAAATTTATGGAACTTATTTATGGAATTTGACTCTAAAAATTTTTTTATCAAACATGGAAATTTTTAATCGATAAATCTTTCTTTCTCTCTTTCTTTCTTTTCTTATTTAATATTTCTCTTAATGGCAAAAAATAATTTAACTTCTTGTGCTAAATAAGTATCCTGCGGATTACTTCCTTTTCTATCTGGCACCCCCTTCTCCAAGCAAGAAACTAGGAACTTATTACAGAGATTATCTGGCTTAAGGATGGTTATTATCCGTCTACCGGAGAGGTTAGCATCAGTGAATTTAAGAAATATCGCTTCCCGGCTGAAATAATTCGCGCGTTGAGGAACTTTGTTGCGGATAAGCTTGCAATTTATCCAAAACAGTAAAAACATAACATCATGAGAAAACGTGTCCACGTTTGCCACTTTTCACTCTGCCACTGAAAATGGAATTTCCTGTCTCTGGACAGGACGACAAGTACACCCAAACTTCGTTTGCGTCACGTAAGTCCTCCCGTAACAGCAGATTGTAAACTTACAATCGCTTTTGTACTTTGAAGATTGTTAAATGGTGGATCAAGAACACGTAATTGAAAAGTTTAATGAAATTATGGTATGTCGCGTACTTAAACGCCTTTTTTTTAATGCACTTATTAAATACAATTATAATCATTTTAGATAAAGATAATTTAATAATACATAACTTTTTACATTTAATAACTGCTTCGATTTATAATCGATAGTTCATTAAATAATAATTTAATGATGTCATTATATAACTATGGAACGCTTCCAAAATTGAATTCTTTCTGTTTAGTCATTTAAACAAAAAATAATAATTTTTTAGACCAATGTTACAGAGCAAGATTAAATTAGAAAAACCAAAAATATTCTTTCTAAGCTAAAGACACACGTACAAATCTAAATAGCGAATGGTAAGCGTGCTTCTTAGTAATTTATATTTTGTAAGAGCAAGTTTTAATTAAGTTTGACTAATATTTTTAGAAAGTCTTTCACCTAAAACATAAATACACGTACAAACAAATGAGATTGTATCATGTAATTACTTTCGTCTCTACCTTGCTAACCGCGAAACAAAGGAACAGTATTTGCTCGACCGACCGGCACTAATCATCAAAGGGCTTAACGAATCCTCTTGGAGGATTCCTTTGAAACAAATCCCGTTTTATCCAGATCATTTTGGCCTCGTTTCACGCACGAGTGCCGATCGATATGACCGTCACGACGAATGTAATTTCCATTTGGGCGCCTTCGCGGTTGAACTTTTGTTACAAACTCGCATGGGTCGCTTTCCCGTCACGCGCCGGATAAAGTTTTTGATATCTCGTGCCTGCGATACGAGTCCTAACTTACCCCAGAACCTATTGTTCCGTCGAATTAACCCTTTCGCTCCCCCGATCATGGACATACTTCTCTCTTCGCGCGTAAACATGGAATTTTAAAGTTATTTAGCATTGTTTTGGTTCGTGTAAAATTTTGAATTGTCATTTCCAGTGCTTAACATCATTTCTTTTAACATATACAAGCGAAATAATGAATGGATGTAAAACAATTGAATATCAACAATTGAATTTTGAAACATATGTCCCGTGACATACATTAAAAAAAAAACCATTAAAAAATCACGAGAATTAATCTGACAAAAATATCGAATGGATGAGAAAAATCAAACATCAAATAATTGCATCTTGCAATAACAAATACATTTTGCAAATTATTATTAATTATTAACAGATGTGATTACTTAGAGAAAGTTAATTTTATAAATAAAATTTTATAAAAAAAGTGATAATCTATTAATTGCATTGATAATCTATTAATTTATTAATTGCTGATAATCAACAAACTTTCTATTACGTAAACTATGTACGTAAACCGATTTTTAAAAAATGGTCTTTTTCCCTCCACCAGAAGAAATGGTTCTCCAGAGAAATTTTGTGCTCCAACGAGCGTAGAAGAGTTCCTAAGCGTATTTACGTCCGGAATACAAATTTCTGTTGTAACACTGTTGTAAGAGTCTGCGGCTTGAAAATGACGCGGAAATATGCAAAAATGTTTCATTCAGAAAAAAAAACCAGTATTGTTACGTCAATATACAATGTTATATCGACAGCAATTTTAAATATATCTTTTCCGATTGATTGATCTTTCGATTAATTTCTTTCAGATTGATTGTGTACTACATAAATCCTTGCGTTAATTGTGTTTCATTTGATTTTACATAATCTCGGTTCAACTCGCAATAGATTAAATGTAATTAAGTAATGAATAGCGATTAAAGAGGAATTAAATAATTAATAATGAGATAGCAATTATAAACGTGAATATAGGAATAATCAAACGATGACTACAGCTGTATCAATTTTCAATTTATAAGAGTATCAAATGATGCAAATCATGTTCCGTTAGAAATTGATATATCCACATTACACAGAAAATGTAATGTACCATGATTATAATTCTAGCACCAAATTTGATAGTATAAGATTACAAATTCGTTTTAATGTTGTTTTAATTTCTTGTATATTCATATTACACTCTATGTTGAAGAATTTAATTTCATGTATATTCATACTATTATACTGCTAAATATTGAAGAATTAGCGATTATTAGATCTTTGCACTGTGTATGAGGCCCTATACAATATTATATTACTAAAATACTATGTTTCTATTAATGTCAAAACGCATTAAGAGATTGTTATCGGTATAAATGGGTAATCACCTCATATCGTTTAGCAAACAAATAAGAAGGAAAGTCGACAAACAGGAGAAAGGAAAAACTCATCTTAAACTCATGACGAGAAAGAACACCTTAATATCGTAAGTATGTAAAGATACTCTGACTAAAGCGATACATCGTTTAGACGTCAGAGATAAATAAAGTACTCGACATATATAGTATCACACGTAAGAATAAATTCATATTTATTTTGTATTACTTCAATATTCATTTACGATGGAAATTTATAAATTTCAAGACAACACAAATTTTTTTCCGCGTATTATTACGTAAAAATAAATTCTTCAATAATTTCAGTTATTTTAATAAAAACAAAGTGAAATTTATTTCTAATTAAAATAAAAACGATGATAAAACGTTACCGTTGAAAAATTACAAGTGCATGCATATTAATACAAATCTATGTGTATTTCTCCTGACAATTTTATGATGAAAATGTATTTCATCACTCGAAAGAGAGCGGAATGTATCCGGAATTATCCTCTCGCTGCAGTTTACGAATAAATATCCACTTTAGATATACAAGATATACAAATGGACAAACAATGCAAAAATAACTTTTTACAATGTGTTTATGTAGATTACGTAAAATATTGCTTTAGCATCGCTAGGATTTTCGCAAGAGCTTATTAAAACTTTTGTCTTTCTTGTACACTTTAAAGAAACACATTACGCGATTAATCCACCATCCGTGACGTTATGAAAAAACCTCTTATGCTAATAAGCATTATTGTCGGACGAATCTGTAGTTACACAAAAGATTCACTCGAGACTATATCATCGTTTTACTTTTCTAAGTGGTAAGTAAAAATGATAACCATTATCGTGCATTATTAATCTATGTAAATTATGAGTGTAATAAAAAAATCTAACCTCTTAAAGTAAAGATTTCTTTTAAAGAAATATCGAACATTTCTGTTTTATTCGCTTGTTAAATCATAATAATAATAAACCACCCTTAGTGCATTATACATTGCTGTATGAAAATTTCTCTTATATACATATATTATTGTTTCGCAAGTCTGCTATTTTCTTTTAGCTGACAAGCTGTGCAGCATTAAAGTTGAAAATCTTGCAAATAAATTATAATTTTCTTCTTTATCCTTATCTTTCTATTATCTTCAAATTTGCTTGAAAACAATCTGTTATTTAAATTACAATTGAGTATTACTATAATTGTGAGATTTTGTAAGAAAAGTATCCTAGAATTTTAGAGAAAAACCAACTTCGATTTTATTAGATAACAGAAAATAATACGTACATGTTACAATATTCTGATATTTTTCCCTTATTTACTTCGTTTCGTGCGTCATGCAAAAAATTAAACTACAAGCTATCGGAAGAAAATCAAGAGTATTTATAGCAGATCAACAAAGTTTTTTGCATGCATAACTTGACAATCAAGTTTTGCTGAAGCTGTCATCATTAATTGCAATTCGCTGCCGCGAAATTAATATTCTATGTAAAGAATATTATGTGTACACGGTAAATCCGCGCCGAGATCTTACACTGTTAAATGAGATTTATGCCAAAGCCGCGTTTATAACGATATCAAACCAGCATCTTTCTTCGTATTTTGCTGTAGCCTGAATGGACGTAAACTAGTTTCTCTGGAAAACGCGATTAATACTCCATTAAAAATATTCATGCAATTACGTGCGCAGCATATAACATCAGACCTCGTTATCGTGCTTCACTTTCTCGTTGATATAATCATTATTTTCTGTGAAAATAATGCACGCGCGAGTCTATATAAGTCGTGAATATAATATATGCGAGGGACACATACTTAGATTGAGACAATAATGTTATTAAACGATGTGTTTAAATTGTTTTAAAGATAATATCAGCTTGCTTCTATTAATGTTATAAAGTTTCTAAATTTTCCTCTATCACGATATATATATATATATTCGTAAAATATATGTATAATATATCATATAGAAGTTTTCAACAGAATTTATTTCCGTATGGCGCTATGCATTCCACATGAAATATGATTCAATATAAAAATACGCGTATTTTGATATATGGATTTTTGAAAAGATTTTCTTGTACTAGCGTAATATATATAATATGCTAAAACTTCTTTTAATTTTTTCTAAAGTTAACAAAATTTGTTTTAATTGCACTTTCAAATCTATCTTAATTATATACTTGTATTTATAATATGTCATACAAGAAGATATTAAACGACAGTACTTTATCTCAATATTTTATCAATTAGGAATATTTACATTTAAATAAATGAGAGATTTTTTATCGCATTAATAAAAGAAGATGTATGCGTATAAAAATATTATGTAATGCAAAGCTGATAATAAATTAAAGGTAGCAAGTATCAGTTTTAACATGTACTATTGCCATTTTCTCTATAGAAATATCCATCAAGGCAATCAATCCTCTTAATAATGATTGTTATATCAATGGAGATAATTTGTTTATATAAAGTAAGTAATCGGTTTAATTGCTCTGTTCGTAGAGAATGGTTTTACGCAGAACCTCACATAAAACTTTACGACACGGATACGCGGGTATCCAGCTAAATGGTCTTTTTTAACCGTTACATACAAAGAATGCTCTGCGACGAAAGTTTAACGTGGAAACTCGCGTGTTGTCGCAGGAAGTCCGTTGCTTACACCTCGGTTGCGCCAAAAACAATTAACTTTGCGCCGCTTCCTTGAAGCCTTTGTAACTACTTAACTACGTGAGAGTGTAGACAGTTTCGTGCGGCATGAAATTATTTACGTCCTAATTCGCGCATACATTACGGCAGGTTCACAGATAGATGCTTTTTAAAAGCATTAAATCATTGGATCGCAGTTCTGAGATATTTATTCGTAAAAACTCCCAATTTTTTTAAAGAGCTAAATCCGCGAAATTAAATAGGATAAACTTCTGCATTAGCACGGAGTGACATGTAATCTCGGGCATTCCTGCACAACGTGCAATTAATAATGCAATGCGAGGAACTATTTTTTCAAATAAACATCAATATAAATTAATTAATCACGTGCAGGTAAACAAGCTGATATGTGGTGTCAGAACAGAGATTCCCATCATCAGAACACGCAAACTGCGTTGGAATTAATTAAATTTAATTCCAACGCCGGAAGGAATAGAGATCCAAATTCGAGACTCGAAGCATTTCTCCGCTTGAGTAATTATAATGAAACTAAATGCGCTACGATACGCCAGTGACTATCGCCCGAAATGCGGCTCGTTCACAATTCAATCTCGCGCGCAGTTTCAATCATTGATCGCATGCATCTGACGTATTCTCTAAAATCAAATTAACAAAATCGGTTAATGTACACACATGCGTTGAGACTACGTTGAGAAAATCCCGTTGAAAAAGAGATTCCTCGATAAGTCCGCCTCGGTAACATCACGCGGCATTGGATATTCCGGGAAATATTCGAGAAAATCGTGATTCATCGCGCAGCTGCTCGAAAAAGCACCACGAATTGGGTTAGGCAGACAAAGGCAGCCTCCTCGTTGATTCTCCTTGTCTCGACCGCGAGAAGAGTAAAACGAGAGAGAGAGAGAGAGAGAGAGAGAGAGAGAGAGAGAGAGAGAGAGAGAGCGGGAGTCGCAGCTATCTCGATAAAAGGAAGGAAAGCGCTGAATGATGAACGACGTCCCGTACCTTTCTTGAAATTCGCTTTGGCGGATACGAACGAGTTGCACCACCGCGACCGCGTTTGCCTTCGTGATCGCGAAACGCTATTCCCGTTTATTCCTTTAAGCATGCGCGCGGGCGCGCACGATTATGGTAATGCATACTGGCTTTATGCCGTTGGAACACGTATTCGCCTTCGGAAATTGCGGCTGGTAGACAATTCTAATTGAAGAGTCTAGACACGAGAGGATGAGTGTGTCAAATCACGAAAAACCGAGACCTTAATTTATTAGAATGGAAGATTATTAGTTATAAATCAGATTTATCTATGTGCCATAACTGACGAGACCAACGAGAATTTTGCTCAATTTCTACACGGATAAGAATTGTACATTTAATATATCGTTTCTTCAAGAAAATAGAATTTCCTTTGAAATCCACGAGAAATCATATGCTACTTGTAAAACTAAAGTTTACCTCACATTTAATCAAATTAAAAGAACGATATCATCTAGTTAACATTTCGACTAAATCAAAGAAATTGAAAACAGTCAATATTATTAGAGGCTAAAAAATATAAATACCGAAATGTTTGTCGAGGTGAACCGACTCGCTTACTGGTGCAATATACGTAACTGGCAAACGACTGCCTACGGAAGTTACTATGTTTCGAAGGGCTTAAGAAACATTTCCAACTTCACCGTGTGCCTCTGCGCATTCACCAACTTCGCCGCTTGGTGAGTAGAGCTAATCGCATGCACAACTCTGATATCCGTGAATCCCCTGGGTTTTATGCGAGGCAGTGAATCATTAACACTTCTGTAAAGCAATTACATACATATGCTTTAGAACAAGCCGACGAAAGCTACCTACCCGTTTCGGATGCTGCGATCCCTAAGTTGCGCGCCGGAAGCGGGAGGGGAGGTAGCGCGAGATCACGACTCCATTTGCGGGTCAACTCTCGGCGACTCGGGAGCGAGCACTCGATCACGTGAACTTAGACGCTGATAACTACGGTTGTACGCGACAATAGCCGTTTCGCGCCAGCATCAGAGCGCACAGATCGGTCGACTTCCGCGCTCGCGGGCCCGACATGCCTGCCTGCACTTCTGTCGTACACGAAATCGCTCCTATGCGCACATTGCGCCCGAATTTATCGCTCGCTGCGTTGATTTCGTGCCGCACGCTTCAGCGTCGGGAAAAGCTCTCTCGCGAACTGGATAAGGCAGCAGGGGAGCAGTCGCGAGAGCGATAAAGGGTGGCGAAAATTACGTATGGTTAGTCGCGCGCTCGTGCACCGTTTATCGTATATCGTTTATACACGAGATACGATAAATGAAATATGTTACAATAAATGAAAATCACAGCCTTAGGCAAGCTTGTATATTATTAATAATATATGTATTATTAATGATTAATTGAATGGATTTTAAATATAATTATTAAATGCTTCTTGTACTTAATGATTTATCATTAATATTTATCATTAATATTGATATCGATTTCGATAATGATAAAAAGATATCAATCCATCTACTGCCATTAAAACAATTCCACTTCTTCTCTCCGCCCTCGTGTCCTCATTAAATAATTTTAAATAATTATTGCGTTTCGCGTGTATACTTATACATACAAATTTGGGTCCATATGTACATAATTTTATTCCAATATGTGACAGAAGAGATACAACAAAAGTAAATAAGTATGTATTAATTGCGTTAATAACATTATGCCGAATTATATATATTAACGCGCACCAAGTGTTACATTAGCACGTAATAGCATAATCTGCTTTATTCGCATTTCATTAGTTGGCAAAATTCAAAATTAATGTTAGTGGTCACAATTTAATTAATTCTATATTGGCTCAGTAAAGCGCAGAATCATTAATGGTTTAGGCCGATAGACACGGACATTGAATTACTTTCTGGCTTTACCGATATCAGGTAATCCCATCTACTTCGTTAAATGCGCCGGACCATACGATACTAAATTCTACGTATACCGTCTATTAAAAGCGTGATGCCGGCGTGCGTATTATAAAACGTGCCGCGCTTAAACGATTCGATCTTTTAGACAATTTGTCGCGCGTATTACATATCGATGCAATATTGGATTTGTATCGGCGCTATAATCACATACCGTATCTCACGCGCACAGATTTTATTTCCGCGCCGCTGAAATTCCGTTGCCTGCGTTTCAGGAGCATGTATCCAGCATCTTTTCAGTATATAGGAAAAAATATATCACGTCCCGCATATTTCAGCTAACCAAAAAAAAAAAAAATCACAAATAACGTTCAGAAGAATCGTTAAAAGATCGATATTCGTTGGTGCAATTCTCTAATTAACAAAAGAAAATCTTGTTCCTTTCCTCTTTACAAAATCCACACATGAGACACTTTTCAGACAAACCTAAAGAGAAGTTTTACACCGATGTTAAACGCTTCCCCGCGTTTCCCCATTTGAGCTTTTCTATTCTTTCACGATTTTCGTACGCGCATTTCACAGAGAAGAAAAGAACATGAAAACCATGAAACTAGAATAATTAACTGGAAGAGAAAAAAATGTAAAATCGTGAACGTGCCGTTTTAAATACNAAGTGTTGTATTCATAAATAAATAAATGTACGCTTACAGTGTCTGTATAATGTGTGACATATGTACGATTCATATTTCAAATAGTATGCGAGTAGCAGCCTCATCATCTGACATTTTAATATAATTCTCATGCCATTGTTCAGTACACTAATATTGTATTTCGGGTTATGTTACATTAATTAAATACATTTATTGTAATGTGCATTGTAATGATTAATAAATCAATTATATACTAAATATTCTCATATCTGATAAATATGCATAATTATACATAACTTTATTTCTATGTATATATGATATAGTAATCGTAAAATATTATAATCGAATAAAAATTTTATACAACTTAAGAAATTCTATTTACTGCGGCAAACGACAATGTTTATCGAAAATTTCTATGAGACGATTAAACTGTTTACTCGTGTGTCAAAAAATATGACAGAAAACAATGAAAAGTAGAACAATAACTGAGTTCATAGCTGAACAAACAAAACAATTATATTTCATTCAAATCTATTGATGCAAAATCCTATCCGCGTTGAACGAATTGCATAAATTATCTAACAATTTAATCTATTATTAAATTGTCACGGCAATCGACAATGCAAAAAGTGATTGACAAATTGACAATGATCAATTGATTTTTCACATGTGTGATAAGAAGAAATACAAAAGTACTAAATTTCGCTATTAATCGATAATATCTCCAACAATTTAATTAACAGCGAGTAAAAGACTATTTCTCGCTGACAAAACCAACAGTAAGATGGACTGATCAGAAACCAAACAAGGAGTATTAAAGCGACACACCATCTTCCGACTATTATTACCGTAGGATCCGGCTTTAAGCATATATAATGACACGTGTGTTTAAATACGATTCATCGTTTGTGCCACAAAAAGGATAATCCTTTCAGCTCTACGATGATCTACAATGGATTAATTTTCATTCGTTTGTCCCATAAAATTACTCTCATGTACAAGCATACGTGAAAATCATTATGCATCATAATTGAAAATTCTACAATGCCGTAAACATAACAGACAATGTTTCGTGGTCGATAAACAATTTGTTCTAACGTTTAATTCACATACACAAGCGGTTTAATATATTTACTCTTCATAAATTTAACAAATTACTTATAAAAATTATACGGGTATATTTCTTTTATGATTTAGAAAAGGTTCTTCGAGTATTAGAAACTAAAAATCAAACCATATACAAACACTGTAATTGTATAAATAATTGTATTCAAGACAATGAAGATAATTATTATTTATAAATTACGTTCAGTTAATTAAATCTCTATTCACCAAGATTTTAATTTATATTACCGAAAGAGAAAAAACATTTAATATCTTGACAACTATCAAAATTTTGTATAATTAAAATCTTAAATTCGTATGAATAAAATTTCATATAAATAAACTACAGAGCCAACTGAATTCTACATTTCTTATTTATATTAACAAGATTTGTTAGATTATCAAAACTCAAGCTTTCTTTTCTATTTCTACTGTACTGACCTATTTTAAATATGATCAATTAAAATAAAAATATCTGACATGAGAAGAGGTAACTTTAATAAAATTTTTAATTTCTCATATTTTATTATTCTTGAAAAAAAAAGGAGAATAGCTCGTCGTCAGCAAAGTAAAATTTTAAATCGTTATGCAAAGAACGATCCCAGCAACTTATTTAGTTCGCCATCATTATGCATTTCTTCAGAACGCATATAATCCATATTATGCAAGCGGGATGCGTTAGCAATTTGAAAAAATTTTGTTGAACAAAACTCAATTAGCGGGGCGCTTCTCCATTTTCATTCTCCATTTTTCTAGAACTGAGAAGAGCATTGGAAAGTCTCGTCCGTTTCCCTTATTCAATTATTATACGATTCCGCAAGAATATTTCCGCGAAACGTATTCCCGCGGATGCCTCGAGAGAAGAATACTCTCTTTTCCACATCTATATTTCTTACCCAGACGCTCAAAAAACTTCTCCAAAGATATTTTTATATCCGCTAATATTATTGTCATTCGCTTTTGCGTGCCAGCCGCGAGGAGAGAACCGCGGAGTTATAATCTGCTAAATATTCCACGAGATCGTTAAAAAGTCGTAAAACATCATTAAGAGGATTTCCGCCGTTCCTTTAACTTTATCCACCGTGATGACCCTCGAGAGAAAAGAATCGCCCGAGACTGTCCTCGAAATCTTCTTTATGATAGAACAATTTAGTCGACATTTTTTCTTCCCCATAGATTATAGTAAGACCTAAAGCTTATGTATATTGAGAGATCTAGAGTTTATCGGAGAAATTAGATTAGACGAGATACTTTTGAGTGTAATTATGGATACGCTGCTAGCTGTAGTGAATAATTTGATCCTGGTGTCATAATGTCGTGACTGATTACGAATAAAGTCTCACTGCACTTGAATGAAATTCGTTCAAAGCGACGCGATGAAACGAATCGATATCGACGAGCGCCTCAGGAAAACTTAACGACGCAAACGAGCATCAAGCTGCTACGCCTTAAGTCCTTTATTCTTTCTATGACATTTTCTTCTTTTGGGATATAAGACTCAAAATTGATCCAGTCGAGAGAGTTCACGAGAGATTTTGGAGGCATTTAAATACAAGGAATATAAAAATAAGTAAAATCAATAGCTAAAATATTAAAGTTACTAGTTTAAAAAAATTAAACACTCATCGATGCGAATATTTTTTAAACGGTTATATTTTTTTTACAGAAAAAAATACGATGTATAACTGATTTCATTTAATTGAAGGCTATGCAAGAAACAAATTATTATTCAAATAAAACTTAATGAGGTACCGAAACTTATTGACCCGCTAATTCAACTTTAATTAACGAAAGTATTGAACTACAGTGTAGTTTAATAATATCTATTCAATCACATTCTCTCTTTTTCATATTCGTTTATTCGTGCAATTAAATTTTAACATTCGACAAATTCTTTCATACTGCACTAATTACAGAGTACGTAACATACCATTAATTAACGCTTCGTTTAAAGTAAGAATATTGATTTATAAAATCTTTTAAATCTGGTTATATATAAAAGAAGCAAATATACGAACTCTGATACATGAAATTTTCTTGTGAGCTTCGTGAAACTAAATTTTGTTTTTTCGCAAATAAATTTTTCACGAAACATACATCAATTTCACTTCAATAATGCCCTTCAATATTTACCATGATAGCTATCAAACTATTCTACCTTTTCCATGTTATGTCTCGTAGAAATGCAGTCATACGATATTTCTTTATATAACAATAGTGCGTGGAATGGCCGATCTATATAGCATATAGACATACGCACTGTATGAGTTTGGATACAAAAGGCTCTTTTATATCGGACCTCATACAGTGCAATCTAAAGAAGGAATCAATAAATGTGTAGTGGCGTATTCACAAAAAATAAACAAAAAATGTGCAATTAACACAGATTTGTGAATAAACTTTGACACAATGAAATCTTTTTTTTTTTAGTGACTGTATACCAAAATTTTTTGCGTATCTCATTCACTCGTGAGTTGTAATTCCCCAAAATAAATGTCCCCCTTCCTCTCTCTCTCTTTAATTCAAGATAACTTTAACGAAAAGACTTGTAAAATTTTTATATAATATCCTTAATTTTTATTTTTATCCTTATTTTATCAAAATTTCGAAGTATTATTAATATATATTTTCACATTAAAATACATGAGAATATATATTTTTTAATAATTTTAATAATAATAATAAAGCACTTAATAAAATACCTAATTAAATATCAGCAACGAAGATTGCAAGCCTAAAACTGAGAAGACTTGTTATTAGCGTTGGACTTAATTTAACCATCGATTGGCTAGCGATACAACAGAGGAGTAATAGCTTTGGCAGCGCAAACAACTCTAAAATCGGGATTGCAATAAATCTTCAAATGAAAACGAGCTTTATTATATCCTTGGTTGTGAAGCTATAGAAAGTGATATGATTCATAAAGCCATCTCGAGAGCGCTGTGCATCAATTCATAAATTGAAAGAGATTGCCAAGCGCCTTCTCGAATTGGCTCGCAAGCTAGTACTTGCATCGTTATCCGATGTCTAGTTTAACGGAAAATTTAAATGAAATATTCCGCTGTTCTATTCTTATCCAATTTCTGACTACCTGAATTACAATCAGTAAATGTTTACAGAATGATTGATCGCGATTTCCTTTAATCAATCTGCGCGAAGTTTAACAATAAATTTTTAAGATTAATTATATAACATGTTTATATGAAAATTAAGACCTTAAAAAATAAAAACAATTAATCACTCAAAGACAGATAAAATAAATTGTAATAAAGATTCATTGCGATAAGTCTTTTAAGCGCGATGATTAACAATTATTACCTTATAATTTATCTTTTAATTTATTTAGAAAGTAAATCTTGCAAAAATTAATAATTTTATCAGAATTATGGAACTCATTTTCGTACCGAATCCTTTAATTTGCTGGGCGGCACGTAATTGAACAAACACATTCCACTCGAAATAGGCTGCGAGTCTTTCAAACGTCTTCGAATTTCCCATTAAATTATATTCCTCCGGCAGTCACAGAAAGACTCAGTTATATGACTTTTACTCTAATATGACGCACATACTGGTATACGCGTAGATATCAGATTGCATGCAGCTATCAGATTCAGAACAAAAAAGGGCGCGGGCATGTTTGCCTGCTGTTTTGCTACTCCGTGCACACGTGTAAAAAACTCCACATTCTGTACAGAGGTGCATACCGACATAGATAACGCGCACACGTTGCATAAGGGTAACTTTTGATACATATGCTCGCACCAAAGCTGTGCATTTAGTGCATCGCGATACATCCAGAGAAGCAATGTCTCCGAAGGTCATAGTTAATCGAAGTTCGCGTACCGTCTAATACTGTGTAACCGGCATGCCTCGAAACGGACGCTGTCATAAGCCAGCCGTTATGAACTCGAATATCGGGCTGTCGAGCGATATGTTATTAGAGCCCCGAGGACCCGTACTTAGTTTGCTGTTGCCAGTCATACCAGCCTGGTTTGCCATACTGTTTTTGATCAATCCCGAAGCGGTCTTCCTTTAGCGAAAATTTCATCAAGCATACTATTGTAACATCTCGAATCGATATTCAATTTGCAATCCTAATGAAGTCAGAAGCATTTAAAATTGTACGAACAACCATCGATTCAGAATTCTCCCTCGCTCTTCTCCGCACTATCAGTTTGCGATTTATTTATGCTTTGGAAATCGCACATGTCCCACGTCAGGAATTAACGCAAATTAATACACAAATCTATTAATTACTTATATGTTTATCGGTACATTTAACGTGAAAAATGGGTGGATTCTAAACTATAATATTCCGACAACGGCTACAAATGCTTCAACTAAAATCTATATTCATGAAAATTGTCATTTTTTTAATTTTCTAATTTTCATGATTAATATTTTGAAAATGAAACATCAAATTATACATTTTTTTTTTTTTAATAAAGTTAAAACAAAGCGAATTTAATTAATTGTTTGATATTATGACTCGATCAATCGCAACACGATGCAGCTCTCATATCTGTTTTGATCTTGAGCTGCGAGTCCCAAAGTACTGAAATGGCAAAAAAGTAGGATGGTACTCGGCAGAAGTACGATAACGAGCGAGCAGTTATTTGACCTGAAGAGGTTTATATGTATACAGAAAAACTCGGAAACGGTTTTTTTTTTAATTAAGAGATCAAAAATAAAAATAGCTTTTTTATTCTGCTCCATTTAAATGAAATGCGTATTGGTCTCGTTTTTACTCTCATTTTTACTCAACATTTCTCATTATTCTTAAATGAGGTATCTTGCTTTCATTCTTCCTCAAATGTTTATCGCAGTATTACTTATAAAAAATATATATACAAGTGTGTATAATGCGAGTTAATATATTGAATCTATTAAGTTCGTTAAGTTTATACTAGGTAGATTAATCACCAGTGTGGGAATCTTGTTAATATTTAGCTCAAGAGCGATTTACATTTTGGTAATCTCTCCTACAGTAACACATCTTCGTTCTCCAAAAAAAAAAGGGTGCTTTGGCACCGCTTATCTCGCTCGGTATTAGCGTCGTAATAGCAAAACGCGCCAACTTTCTGAATAATCTTCGTATGCGGTACGTGCTACGCCAGTAGGAAAAAAAAGCACGCTGCAGAGATCCAGACCTCTTCCCTCTCCTCCCGTTCGCTCGCCCAAGTGATACACGAATGATACACGAGCGCGGGACAACGCACAATTTTCCGAGAGAACGAAAGGGAGAGGCGCAATTTGTAGCCGTTGACAGCGCCCGGCAATTTATGATCTAACTGTGCCGGATGTCATAGCGGTCGGGCGGTTTAGAGCGCCGGTTTTCCGCCCGTTTTACCTGCAACGCCCTCGCATCGCCACGGAAAAATCAGCCGTTGCCTTATTGCGTGCTTAAGGATTTATGCGCGTTAGCGCGACGCTGCTGTCCCACCTTACCGAGCCCTGCGCGTGCATTTGCAGCGGATGTCGCATTTTCCATGCCGCGAGGTTTAACCGTCCCGCTAGTTGCTCGCGATTACGGCACAGCTGCTCGCGAAGCATTAGCGCGAGCCTGTTCATGCGAGAATGCCGAGACCTGTCCGTAAATGTCGTCTTGCTAATATACGGAAGTACCTTTTCGCGCGCAATGCATCATGCGCCGTTTTACATGCAACCAAAGTTTGCGCGATATTATTTACTTAATATCATTATTACTTGGAAAATAATGTGTCTTCCTGACATGCGTGAAACATGTAAGCTCTCTTCTAGGATGATGAAGATTATACTCATCCCATAAGCATAATGCTCTTTAATGTCGCATAAAACGACAAACCATTGTATCGAACTGATACAATTATATTAAATAAAATACAAAAAAACCGATACAATTATATTATATTAAATATTAATAATCTAATCATTACACTGAAAAAAAATTCTGGTTAAAAACGGACGGATCAGAAAGTCTTGTAGGCGTGATCAAATATTCTGGTTATTATAATAGAACTCAATACTTTATAACTTATAATAACCAGAATTCCTATTATAATAATCAGAATATTTGAATCACGCCTACAAGACTTTTCTGATTCGTCCGTTTTCAATCAGAATTTTTTTCAGTACAGATATACCATTAGATATCATTAGATGAGCGACAAAACCACATTCCTACGAAATCTGAGACATCATTACACTTCACGGGTCACGGGACAAGCACTTCACGGGTCAATGTAACATGCATATGGCAGCGTTCGTATGCGTGTCGGCGTACCGCATTTAAAGAGGGATTTATCGATCGCAAGTCGCATGACGCTAATGCCTGCTTAATCCATGGCAAAGTACGAATCGATGTTCGATTTACGGCGCCGAATCTCGCGGATATACGCGCGTCACGCCAAGTCTGAAAGCCTTTTATACCGATTAGAGAGAGGGACAATCAAAAGTTCCAATACCGCACCGCTGCCTTTCACGAAGTTTGATTTACAAGTACGGCAGCAGCTTGCCGCGCGGCCGCGCTCACTCTCTATCGAAATAGTTCGTTGTAATTTTGTTCGATGACGCGCGGTATGCGTGGTTTGCGTAGTACCTACGTGCACGCTAACGGAATGTGGTAGAGCTCAAATATTGATGTGGCTCACCGACACGGCATTGTTCCTATTGAATCGATTGATTTAATCGTTCGTAATTAGTGTCGTTAAATAATCAGTTGAAATTTCATCCATTTCGAGATACTTGAAACCATTGTGTATTCTTTCAATTACAGATTCCACCAAATTGTAAGAAAAAAAAACCAAGATCACATTTCTAGTATTTGCGAAGAATTATTTCATATAAAAAAATCAGACAAATATGAAGAAAGATTCAACTGCAATTTGATTATAAAATTTAATTTTCCAGTCAAAATCTACTGAACTTTATTAAAATCACCGCGCTTTGAAGCTAGACTATTATTTAATTTAAGAATTTATCGTCGAGAGATAAAACGTTAAATTAAATACATTATCGGTATATCATGTTACCAATGAAATAGTTATTACATATCTAGTGATAGATGCAATTAAACATTTAGACGTATCATTCCAATAAATCCACCATTGGATAAACATATCATAATTAACAAATTTCATATATTAATTCGTTAATTTCTGGCATGAGAGAAAATTAGAAACAGATATACGGTTGCAGATAATCACGAACCCTTGCCATATAATGTGCACGTTCGTTTCATCTGAGTTGTATTTGAATAATGATGTAATTTATTCTCTAGAGTACATACTTTATATAAAACATCTTAGAATTATTTTAATAATAAAAAAAAAATTTCTTTTAAAATTTATTTTTTCTCTGAAAAAATATCGATAAGATTGTAATTCTTGAGTCGCGTGTTATATTAATAACAAAGACTATTAAAAGAATTGAGTTTCAGCAATATAAAATCCGTATATTCTTAATGCAATCTTAATTTGTAATTTAGTTTCTAGAACATTTAATATCGGCCATCGAAAACTTGTCGTAAAAGAAGTGTCTCCGCAATTAAACCTCGTTAGAGAAAGATAAACGCTGAGATAGTTCTTTAGATGAGACATCCTGCATAATTAAATATTCAAATTCAATTTTCCATGATTCAAGTTTGCATGGACTTTGTTTTGTCGTGTCAAAAGCACGGTTACTCTACCGTAGAGAAAGGCTGTAAATGGATTACTGTTTTCAAGATAAATGAAACCTAAATATCATGCGTTTAGCGTATTAACCTGAACCGCTGCTTACAAGAATAAGCTTTCGATGCAGTATTTGTGCGGCGAGTTTAAGAACGATAGAAATATCAGCCTGAACATGCGTGACTACGCGGATCCAGAGTTAAGTTTACTTTCGCATCGAACTTCGAGCGAGGGTCCCTGCGACAGGAAACCGCACAGGAGTATATCGGAAAGAGAGATCCTGAAGAGGGATTGAAAGCATTCCAGGACGCGGAGCGAAAACTTGTTCGACCATAAGGAACAGCCCGCTGTAGTGCCGGCACGTAGTCACTTGCTAACGCGTTTCTTCGAGCTTCGCTATAGCGAGCATGACGCCGCAAGTATATCAGAAAGCAAACGAACGGGGGTGTAAGCATCGCACGTTTTGAGAAAAGATCGATATCGTGAAATTTGAAATTGAATTTTCCGCGGGGTCCTCGCCTTCTTCTGTTTTGCTCTTGACTTGAAACTTAAGAAAGAATTTTACGATGTGAAAGTATTCTTGTAAAAAATGTTTTCTCTTAAGTCTTTTACGATTTTTCTTTTCAATTTAAGCGTTCGTATAAAGAATTACTAATTTGATTTTTATATCTTACTGAAATCAATATAAGAATCTCTGTTTAACATTTATTACTCATCAAAACTTGGAAAAGTTAGATTCCAACGGTAGAAACACAAGTAATAAATTATCTTAGCTTATCCTTGTTTTAAAAATTTCAATTATTAAATTATTTATCTAGTTATATGTATAATCTTAGAAATTAAGAGATATAAAAAAGGAACGGTTCTGTTGAAGTTTTCAATAAAGAGAGAAGTCAATCAAATTTATCAGATTCTGATCGTGAGAAATTACGGATACCTGGAATACTTTGTGTGTAATTGGCGCCAGTACAAGTATCAGAGAGGCAAGACAAAGATTTATATCAGCATTATTACACGTTTAATCTCAATTAGTCAGTCATGTGCAAGTTCTAGACCAAATTTACGTACGAGATTGGTTACCGACGCCATTCATGTGGTACTCTAATTTGCAGCTAATAGCATAAATCACCAAACCAAAATTGAACAGTGCACAGCGGGCACAATATTTTCAAGCACTAATATATACAATTATAATAATTCTCAATTCTCAATAAGCTAATGTTACGAGCTTACTTGCATTATACACTTAATTAACATTAATATAATTATGTTATTATACAATCGATTATAAAAACTTTACCTATCTGAAATTTTTAATTTTATTATAATAGAAGTATTATAAAATAAACATATTTGAAACTGAACTTTTTAATGCATTTATTTAATTACTTATTTAATTAATTCAAAACTTTCTCTTTCTCTCTCTCTCTCTCTGATCTTGTGTTCCGAAAATTTCTGTTCAGCACTTGAAGGCGAATAATATCAATCGGCATGTGCCAGAATTGGAGGGCTACTATGCGGATTAGAGTCGTTGTATGCTGCGTTTGCACATGCAGCTGCTAAGTAGACGAAAGCACCGTTGCATCGGAAAGGGACCAACGGAATTGAGCCCTTGTTCGCGTGTTTCCCAGAGCCGCACACTCGGAAACTATTCCTGTTATTCTGCGCACTCGAACTACGCTGAAATGCCGAACCTCGGCCACACACATACATACACAGAGACAGAGATAGAAAGGGAGAAACTGTGAGTTTCCACTGCGCGTTAACGCTTTTCAAGAAAGCGCCTCTCTTGAAATGCTTGTGTGCTGTGCACCGATCCCGGAAATGTGAGCGACGGAAGGCGGCCAGCTGCATTTTTAATACAGCATATTCCATTTTTAAAAATCCTATTCATTCGTATGAAGAACGGGTAAACTTTCCTAGCGGTTCTTAAATTTACACCGTTGCAGAAAAACTTTTTCCCCGTTGAAATTTAATTTCGTAATGCGTTGTTTAGCTTTGTGCAATGTGTTGGCGATTCTGCATAATTTTCAAAATTATTACGTTAAATCTTTTATTCGATATAATCCGATGCTTCTTAGAACGTAGATACAAATAATACGTGAAAATTTGTATACTACTAGATTGTAGTTGGCAAACAGCTTTAGAAACGGAATAGTTTATGAGTTTTTAAAAATTTAAGTAGAAAGAAAACGATTTGAATGAGAGGTTTCTATCTATAAAGTTGTTGCTTTCGTTTTAGGTAATTACGAAAAAGAAGTTACTCAAAAAGCAATTTAATAATTTGTGAAATCCGGGCCGATATCGCTGATTTTTAGGTAGGAAAATCGAATAAGCTACGATATCGGAAAAATTACTTTCATATCCAAACGAACGTTATTTACGAGTTTTACAGCCAATAACGATGGAGATTTGCTTCATCGCAGTGCACCAGTTTAAAATCGCAAATTTCATATTCCGACTAAAATTAGAAAATATCACATATAAATATTTAAATATTGTAAATTAAGACAGATCTTAATGAAACTGTGATGATTAAAATAAATCATTTATTTTAATCATTATATCAAAATAGACTTTTCATTAAAGTTTAATTTAAACGCTCTGCCTCAAACTCAAATATTCTTAAAATTCAAATAAAAAAATGGAGTGCAATTACATGTTTGCACAAAAAAAAAAAAAAAACAAAAAAAAAATCTTATAAAGATCTAAAAAAATTGTTATAATAAATTGAGAAACTGTTTTGCTACTCTTACAATTTATTCCTCGCGAAAGAATTTTTCTGGCGCATTCTACATGTCTAAAAAAAAAAGAAAACTCCCGCCGCAGTGTTCACGATTTTTTTGTCGTCACTGATCCCGTTTCTTATCTGACTGTCGATCTCACGATGCCCAAATGATGGACCGACACCCAGGAATTGTACCAAACATTATCCTGGATCTCTGCCAGGTGTTCTCTCACGTGTACCCCCCCGAGAGTCACCGCTTTGTATATATCGTCGCGGTTATTTACGCGCGCCGCCTCGTCTATTAATTACAATTTCAACGACCGTATTTTACCAGGAGAACGGCGAGCGTTATTTGGAAAACAAACAGCAGAATGTTTCCGCATAATTATATTCTGTTCGAAAATAATGGCACTTCGTTGGGTAGTCCTATTTTGGCACTATGCTTGATGATGTAACCGTTAATTCCGAATGAGTAATATCAAGTGTGAAGCACTTCATGGTAGTGCATCTATCTATTACAAAGTCATTTATGTAATGCCTTTGATCTAATATGACACAATGCTGAAATTGTCTCTAAATAATCCCGATAGAAAGAGAAAGATAAACAGAGAGAGAGAAAGAGAGAGAGAGAGAGTATATCATTTTTTTTAGTATTATTATTTTTTTCCGTTAATTTATTTAATTTATTTGCTATCGAAGCAATATACCTTAATAACACTTGTAAATTTTGAGAATATTCGAAAGATATCACAAAATTGTAGGATATTACAGGGATGTTCTCAATATATTAGATATATTCTCAGTTCCTTTAACAGAAATATAGAATATTGTACGCTATCCGGGTATCTGCTTCTTACGATTCTTTCAGAAATATATTATTTTTGCATAAAACAATTTTTGCATAAATCAGATTGCTACTTTATGAATATTCATTGCTAATAACTGATGATATTTGTCACAAGCAAATTATATCAGAGATTTTATCTTTCAATTCAAAATTGTTTTCCAATCTCCGCCGAATTTAACCAAGTATTTTCCTAGCTCTCTCAAACATTTGTTAAAGTCACTGATAATAAATTAGAAATAATTAATTCATTTAAAAAAATCTAATTATACATTTATATATCGTACATCCTTTCCCTAACAAAATTGTAATTTTTTCATAGCTCAGTTTTTATATTATAAATCTCATTTAATTTTATTTAAAAAAATATAATTTTATAAAGTACGGGCGAAAAATTCATCAGTGAGATTACTAAAAACCATAATAGAAGAAACCAAATGTAGTATATTTTATGAAAGACAAATAAAAACAAAACAATTACCCTATTTCTAGTCTAACATTTACGAATACAGAATAAAATGGAATACGGAAAAATTAATTAGATTTTTACATATGTATGTATNTGTATTAATAATTTACTAAAAGAATTTTCATTTTTCTACATCATTCTCTTAAAACGAAGTAAGTAAAAAGTCTTTTTCGTGACTGTTATTCGAACATTCTATCATCTAATATCAAAGATTAAGGATTACTTCGATGCTAGCAAGACCCAATTACAACACAGTTGACAGAATCGCTCTCAATTCCGGAAATTTCTCCATTCCCAGTTGGGAAATGCTCGCAATTCCTTCGAGTAACATCTCATCAGGTACGGAATAATATGAACCGAGTGAGGTACAATTCATTTACATTACATCAAATCAACCTTGCAATAGCATTGATTATAGCAGTTAATAATCGTATATTGGCACCTGTTTACATTAATATTAGTTTACGTTTCTATTTAATATTCTTATTCACATCTCTTGTCTCCAAATTATTCCCATATCATTTTAATAACAATATTTTAATTGAACAAACCTGTCGAATTATTTTTAAATAGGAAATCGATTTTCTTGTCACATTGTAAAACTTGCTCCCAACGAAAGAAAAAGAAATGAGAAGACTATTATGCCAATCAGATTTTATTTGAGATCGTGAAAGATCCGTAATATAGAAATCACCTCTCGTATGGACCAAAACTAATATCTGCCAATGTCGATGAGAAATGCATGGCTCTGGTTACCGGAACGTTCCTGATTCCGATGCTGATTTAAATGCAGAAATGGTTTTCGGACGAGCGAGCGCTATTAGTTTGTGCTTAGGTACAAGAGGAGAAATTCGGTCAGAGAGCGATTAGTCATTAGTAGAAACTCTCTTTGTCTTCCTCCACTCTCTCCACCTTCGACGTACGGTTCATTCGTGCCACTTGGGAGCTATTCACATCAATCTCCTTGTCCCGAAGCGCGGATTACACGGCCTTTGAATTCGTAAGTGAAACTACCTGCGCTTTTCATCTAACTTATCTACAATACTCTTTGATAATCTCATATAGTTTGCGCGTTAATTATCCAAAGCGAAGACTGACTTCTGTCATACGTTGCTTTTAGTATTCACAAAGTTTAAACTATATTTAGTAACGCAAGTTGGTAATACGCAAATTACGTTTAGCAAAAACCAAATTGTAAGCAGATTCTTTCCACGATCGCTCTATAATTACATAAAACTTTTTATTCCGAAATTAAATTGTATCAAACGATTAAAACAATGCTATATTATAAAACTTTCTCTCATATAGGAAAATAATAGGGAAAAAATGTTTAATTTAACATCCTGTCTCGATTTAGTTTCGATTTTTTTTCTGCAGAGATATTTGGTGCGCTCTCATCAATATGCTATAGTATAATACAATTTTTCTGTAAATTTTCAGAACACGCAAATGCCAGAAGTTTCCTCAACGAAAGCAATACTATCAGATATGCGCGATTTCATCAATTTTCCCAAGGGAGTGATGTGAATTGTATCTT
Organism: Tetramorium alpestre; assembly: GCA_021460005.1. Taxonomy (NCBI): domain Eukaryota; kingdom Metazoa; phylum Arthropoda; class Insecta; order Hymenoptera; family Formicidae; genus Tetramorium; species Tetramorium alpestre. The sequence goes on from JAJVSH010000002.1 coordinate 1,647,722, forward strand.
TGCCTCTATAACGTGAGATAGAAACTCTATTTACTTTACATAGAAAACTGAACATACATACAAAACTTTTGAAAAATTTGGAATTAAGAAACAAAGAAAAAATTTAAATATTATTTTGATGACATTAAAGAATAAAAATTCTGATAAAAATTATATATAATTTGTCACTTATAATTTGTTAATTCGTAATCGTAGCTTCTGCTCTAATTTTACGATTTTAAATCTTTTTTCTACAAACTGATTTACAGTCATTTCACACGCAAATCCAGTAAGCTCAATCTTAACACGATACATCGTCTTATGTTATCGATCGATCGATCGAGGTTTAAAAGGGCTNGAGAAAGAAGAATTGATCTTGTCGGTGAGCCATGATAGGTCGCAGTGGGATTTCCAGGACAATCTATTGTCCCAGCTAGGTGACTCTGGTACCCATCGGGAGTTAACAAAGGATTTACGCCTCGAAAGAGATAACAATATTTATTGCATCGTGATAACGTATGCTAACGAACTATTAGATTGGAACGAAAAGTCACAGCTTTGAGTTTCGGAAAAAAATAGATCTAATTAATGAAAGCAATTAAATTTATCTTTATATTCTTTCCATAATGAAAAGCTAATTTAATTAATTATAATGAAATTTAAATTTTAAAAATTTTAGAAACAGAAGTAATTAAAAATAATAAACTTCTTTGCGTTATTATATGTTTAAAGTTAAATTTTATAATAATTATTTCTTCTATGTCAATTTACTATTTTTCTAAATTTTATTGTAATCCTGATTTTAAAAACTCTTCTCTCTCTCTCTCTCTCTCTCTCTCGTAAAGCTAAACGAATATTTCTTTAAAAGAAATTGATTATTGAAAATGATTATTTTTTTAAAAGAAACTATTTTTTTCAATCCTATCAAGTAACCAAAAGCGACTTTTATAAATGATGTACTTGAAGAAATTTACGCAACAATTAGCATACATCAATTGAGTGAAACTAATATATATGTCATAATACAAGTTATAATTTGTGTGCTGCCAATTATTAAAACAAAATAATTCATACAAGCATCGTCTAAATCCAAAAGAGTACAAACTATTACCTAAATAGATATAATATTTATTTTATCTAAAACTGTCTTACGAAATTCACGCATTCTGAATTTAATGTAATCTAATATTTGCATGGTAATCTAATGTTTTATGTTTTAATGGCACACGTTTTTAGAGAATAATCCTATTCCTTTCAGTAAGACCATTGCAACGATTCCCCAAAAGCCAGGTGTATATGTACATGTTACACGATCCGTAAGTATCGGCAGGCTTATCGAAGCTTAACATAACAAATGCAGCTAATTATCGTCGTTAATGTTTCATTTAATGAACGCGCTTTAACGCGCGTAATACTGGTGCTGAACACGCAGAAACCCGCAATAATTTGGAAAGTATTGCAATGAGATGCATTTTTGTATATGTAAATTAAATCATTAAATGCAGGTGATATTCAGAAAATTGTAATGTAAATTTAACGATATCAGTTAACAGTTCTCGACAATATCTGATGAAACCGCGATCAATATTATGTACTATGTAAAAGACGGTAAAACAAATTTGCTAATTTGTCATTTTCACTAAATGGCCATTTTATATGCCAAAATTATTAATATAAATTTTACGTCAAATCACACGCACACGCACACGCACACGCACACGCACACGCACACACACACACACACACACACACAAGATGTTATAAATCAAATCAAGATGTCATGGAATCAAAAATGCATAAATCCAAATGCATTGATTGATAATTAGCGCATAATCAATCATTTAATAATACATAGTACAGTAACTACATATTAAATATTTCATTAATATACAAAATCTGAAATAATTTTTGGCATATTTTCAATGTACAAAATACAAGACATAAATCACGTTTATATTAAACATATTTATGCAGAGTATTACAAAAGAAAGATAATATAATTTATTACAAATATAAAATATTACGAAATACGAATATAAATTATTCGTATTTATTAATCTAAATATCAATTTTTTTATAATTTTGCATGCCAACCAAATTAATTAGGTATTATGTTTTTTTAGGAAGAAAATTAAGAATATAAAAAATAAAACTCAATCCCTAGTTTCCTGAGTTTGTAATTAAAGATTAAAAAAATTTTTATATATACAGATTTGAATAAATTGCCTTTGACTTTTATTTTAAAATTTAATTAGAAAATTAACTAAATAATTAATTTTGCTACACATTTAACTGAAAATATACAATAAAATCAATAAAATATCAAGATCGTCGTTTTATATCAGAAAAAAAAGTTTTATTCTTTGTTTTACCCTCTTTTTCCTTTGTACGATTTATTACTGCAAACTTATATTATTATTTACCTGCAAACTTATATTTATTATTTACAAAGTCAAATCGCGTACCTCCAGCAACAATACGCAATGCCGACTGCTTCAAGTCGCGGATTCGTTAGCGGAATCAAGCTGGTTAACTCGATGAACGAAATGGTTAACCATAAATTTCCCCTATTCTCGCATTAGCCAGACCGTTATCACTTTAATATCCGTCGGGAGGACCGATAGAAACTTCGACGGTAGAAATCAGCCAAGTGACGAATTCATGAATATAAAGCAGATGCACAACGTTCAATTTTCTGAATGTCGATGGCTACTAAAGTCGACATAAATTCTACGCGCCGACTTTTGTTACGAAATATACGCGAGTTGGAAATCAATACAGGTATATATATTTAAACAAACTTTCCTTGAGTACGATCAATTTTGGAATATACATGTATGTATTTATGTATGTGTTATGTGTGTTTTATTATTCTTTTTATCGACTAAAAATAATCCCTCCTTAATAAAATTATCAAGTTCAATAATAAAAAGTTAAAAAAATATATCAAAACTTTAGAATTAATTCATATTGTTTGTTATATAAAATATTTTTAGAAAACGCGATATATTTTCACAATTTGGCGTTGTTTTGACAGCTATAACTTCAGTGAAAGTTTAGTTACTGAAATCGCAGCTTTCCATCTCGTTACTTTTCCAAAATAGTTTCTGGCACGTTCTGTAAGTCTGTTACAAACTATGATCTACTTTTATTGACGGAAAGTCGTCAGTTCGAATGTAAGTTTCAAAAAACTTTCCCGCTTACTTCGCCGTCGTTGATGCTGTAATTCAGAAAGTGACCGACACGCGTATCGCGAAATCTTATTATTCGCTCTCATTATTTTTCTTTCTTTTTTTCTATCTCCATGTCTGCCTCTATTCCTATATTTTCCTATCCTCTCATACGAAATCTTCACTCTATTTTACTCGCTAAATCTTTACATAATTTCGACAATAAAAGAATTATATGTTTTGCGATATTACACTATCCGCAAATCCGCGGTAATAGATTGATCCTTCGGGAATCGTCTGTTTTAGGAAATAGCTTACTGATGCGAAACTTTTGTCACTAGAAACACGAAACGCTCGACAGTCTGCCGAAGTTTACAACCAGTAACGTTACGATAACACGTGCGTATGCAAATCGCCTTCGGCTGGTTTAAATGGCAGTAACATACGCCGCTAGCGAGCATTACAGTTCATAGGATAGGATTGTGTAGTAGGATGAAAGAGAGAAGAATGAAATAATTGTGGTCCAGACAAAGCTTTGTCCCGTCAAACAAATATCAGTTTACTGCGTATGCGTGTCGAATAAATTGCATTAGATTCTCTAGACTTGAACAATTTTTGTTGCTGCCCGAAAGTATACGTGTAAATTTTCAAAAATTTCAGGAATTTGAATTGGATATTTCACTAGTCTGGAAATGAGTATAAAACAGCGTATCGACTAACAAACAACAAAATCCGAGCACCGTTCTTTCGCATAATAACATCTCTTTTAATAATCCTGATACTTGTGCGATATTGCCGTCTGATAAAAATGGCACTTTTACCACTAGTTTGCTGTCTGATAAAAGTGTATTCACTCCACTTCAGCTGCTTGGTAAGCGCACTATATTGAGATACCAGGCTCATACTATTAGCAACAAATTGCTTTATAAATTTGCCCTCTCATAGCATTGTTGAAGACTTCAGTTTCATTAATCTTTTTCAATTTAAATTTTAGCTTTCACTCATCTATGATAATAAGATATTCTCAACTTCAAATAAGCAATGCATTTACTATCTCCTGTCATTATTTTACGTACAAAAATTGTAAACTACAAGAGAGAATAATATTTGTGAATTATTTATCTATTTGCATTATAACTGCTATATTTAAAAGCAGTCTTAATTACAATCATGTGCTGATATAATACAATTAATACATCATTAACCCAGAATACCTCGGTAATATCACGTTGGAGAATTGCCACAAGACAATGAATTTATGCATAAATTTGGAAAGGATGAGATTCTGCAATCGTGTAAATTATGCAGCAGCTTTGGCATGTTGAATGAATGCTTTAGAATGTCAACCGTAAATACCGTCAAATGATGCTAATGTATTTAAATTACTTTTACTATTTTGTATTAACGCAAAACGACACAAAATAATTGCAATCAAAGCCGCACAAATAATTTAAACTACATTTAAAGAAGCAATATACATATATGATTAAAATAAATAAATCATCACGAAGGAATTGCAATACATATGGAAATGAGATTTAATTACTATTATAAATAATCAAATATAATTTCGTTTGTTTAATGTAACTGTATGTTTTAACTATTAATCTTATTTATACGATTGTAAAACGTCTGCCTAGCTAGCCCACCCACTTGATCAAAATGTTACGACTAAATTAAATGTATAATAATGCGCTATTTATGCGCTGTCCAAATCTCTTTATAATGATTGTTTGACAAGAATTTTAAAACTCCAATATACCCACATAGCAGGACAATTTTAATTCTCAAATAAAAATTTCCTGTTTTTTTTTATTTTAGCAATCTCAATTTGCCCGAAGATTAGAATAATATTCTTAAATTTTCTATCCTATAATTATCACGCGTGTGTTGTATATTTTAATAGTATATTCCAGAGATAAAATAATCCTAATATAGAAACATCGAAATCAAGTTATTAATAAATATGGATAAATTGGACGAAAACGATTAAGATTAATATTAACGCATTATAAGAATAAATTCAATTAATATAATTAAATTGATGTTTCAATTCATATATTCAATTAATACAATTCAACTGATGTTTCAGTTAATATTCAATTAATATAATTCAAATGAATTCAATTAATATGCTTTTTATTAATATAACACTTATCTTATCAGCCCATTTCAATAATCAATTATCAACAATTATTTCTACACAATATCAAAATATAAATGATTAATCACCTCATGCTGCTCCGGCATCGACATTATCCGATGCCTCCCAGATTCCACAGTTACCCTCGCAAAACACAACACTCGTGAAAACACGATTAATTAATTCACGAACTAATTAACAGATTAAAACGATTACATAGCATTTTACACGTCGTTCTTGGAGTTAATCACACGCGACAGTTTATTATACGATGATAGAGTATCGCGGAAAGAATACAAATACAGCTACTATCTTTTCTCGGCACAGAAATAATCTCATCGTCTTAAATGTTACGACGAAACAATAATTTATTATACCTATTTTTAATTCCTACAATTTTTATTTTTATTAAATACATCACCCTAAAGTCTCCAATAAAGAACCGTTAAATCGATATGCTTATAAAGTAATTAATTATGCTAGTTCACTAAATCGTTCGCAATCTTTTCACAATCACTGTAAGCATTCGTAAAAAATCACGTTTGAAGAGTTGACAATATAGCGACACGAATATGTGGAACGTCTCGCATCGTTATTCCGAGAGTTGGTGACGCGCGGCGATCTTTCGTAAGTTTTATTATTAAGCTGTTAGTGTCAAGGCCGCGCGTCACCGGCTTGTCATTTTCTCGAAATACTTGTGCCTATTTCTACCAATGTAGATTAACTTTAATCTTGGTTTAGCTTACTTTTTATCTTCCTCTAATTCTAAGAATTGAAAAAAGATACAAGATAAGTTAACCGAGATTAAAATTAATCTACATTGGTAGAAATTAACATTCGGCCCGTATTTAGAACGCGTTTTTATCGATAAATGCATTTAGCACATATTTTCACGTTACTTATATTTCAGAAATAAAAATGTGTACATTTATCAATAAAAATGCGTTTTTTATAGACCTTAATTAATTAATTTAATACGATAAAATATTTGGCGTAAAGTTATATTATATTACATTAAATGTTTTGTAAAAACCAATCGATTAGAACGTGATACTGATATACAACGCACAAAAATCGCCGCATTATTATTCGTACTCCAACTCTTGAATAAACAATAGCAGCGCAAAATGCTTCGTGTATTGTCACATTATTAACCAACAAAATGTGATCACTCTTTGTGATTAGCTGTGATGTTCAATTATTACGATAACTTCATAACAATTAATAATGCCAATCGCTATTTATCAAAGTAAATATTTCGTACGTTTTATTTAATCAAAGTAGAACTCGAAATGACTAGAGAACAGAAATAATTGTCGTTTCATCGTAATGCTTAAAGTAATAGCTATTTCTGTGCCGAGGAAAAAGAGCAGTTTCACGCTTTCCGCATTATTCTTTCATCGCATAGTAAAGCGCGCATCGCATATTATTAACTTCGAGAATAACGTATAAAGTGTCGCGTAACTGTGTCACATTTTAATAATTGGTGCGTATCCAATGATAATCCGATGGTAAAATATTATGAGGATATTCTCGCGAATGAGTATTATATGAGTGCAATAATGAGTATTATATGAGTGAAAATTTGAGAGGAGAAGGAAAGGGCTTAAAAAGAGCGACAGAGCAATGGAGAATGAGTAAGTTATTATTTATATTTTATTTCATAGTTGCAAAATTAATTAGCAGTACTTATTCCGTTAGTGATTATTATATGTGTTTATGATTATTAATTATATTGACCGTTACTAAAATTTAAATATATCTATATTTCCTAATTCAAGACAGATTTTTTTCTATTCGAATTTCTATTTGAAAACTAAGAAACATTCTTCGAGTCTCAAGTGATTCGACCTCCCCCAGCCAAAGTACGTATTTGTAGTATATGGCGTACATAATTGTGTTTTTCTAATGTTATTTACGGAATTTAATGGAAAGTTTACAATTCCTGTTATCTGGCATTAAACTTATTTTAAAATCACTCGTGCAAAAATATGAAATGCTTAGCAGAGAGAGAGGCACTGCTAAAATCTTCAGAAGTATGAAAATAGAAAGCAAATCCGTGAAAGTAGTGAAGATCAAATATGAAAGTACAAACAGGAGAACTTCAATAAAGGACAACTTGCCGGAGATACGATTTTCTGAGCATAGCCAAGCATAGCCAGAAAGAGATTATGAAGTGCGTGCCTCTTAAATCCAATTTCTTCGTAAATAGAAGTCCTCTGTACACATGCAAAGGAACAAGCTTCAGTATAATGAAGAAATGTAATATTAATTTAAAATATTTTATCTTTGAGAAAATTAAATGCAGCTACTGTTTTTAGAAAATTATGTGTTTACCACAATATTATGGCAGCCTATTTAATATTTCAATATTTTCAATAGCGCGTATTATAAAAATTTTCAATAGGACGTATTATAAAAATGTAGTCGAAAATTTTCTCATACATAAATGTTGAGGTCACAATAAATTTCAAATGTTTCTATCGTTACACAGTCTCTGCGTATAAAATATGAAGAGGCAAAATTATCTAAGTTGCAAAGATCAATTTCAAATGACCAATCAATACGAATGGGCATATGTAGATACGTGTATATATCAGGGGTGTCATACAAACTTTATGTTGCATTCTTAGCTAATCATTTATAAATCAGAAATTATTGTAATCTTGACGTTTCCGTATGAGAATTTTCAGTTTCATTAATCTTTAGAATATGCTGTTAAAATATTGTATGATAGTTGCGGGACGCCTCATATAAATCTATCTTAAGCATTACGGGGCAGCTAGGAATATGCGGGAAACATTCCAGTATGATTCATGAGAGTGATATTGCAACGTTACAGCTATCTGTTATTCTATCTGTTTCAATAGACATATAGTACGCTTGATGTAACATTCAACTGACACCGACACGGAAATAATAGACAGTTTAAACAATCGTAAGATTGAGTAGGCGTTAGTAATACGCAATTTTGAAAAATATAAATTGACAATAAAACCCTATATTTTATTTATTAAGTTCTTTTAATTATAAAAAATCTGCTCAAAGAATGTAAAATGAAATAAATGATACAATTAGACGTGACATAATTTTAAAAAATATTAAAGATATATTTCTCTTGACATGTTTGAATTCACGACTCAAACTTAAATTTTTTAATTCCAATTTCATTTTTGTTTCATTCAATTTTAACCTTAATTTACGGATAAACTAAAAAAAGATATGAATTTCGGAGATCAAGTAATAAATACATTATTAAGCTTAAATAATAAAAAGCTACATATTGCTATATGTCACAGAAATATGATACTATGACATAAAATTTTATTTATTCAATGTATGACTATACGCGAATATATATTCATTGAGACAAATGATAAAAACGTTGCATTTACTTGCAGGGAAAAAATTTCCATAATAATTCGTTTTATATAAAATATAACAACTTTATACATTTTACGAGCTATACTTAAAATGTGACTTAACATTGCATAAAAATATCGTTAACTCGAAGATTTGCATATCCATTAAAAAGAATTGTATCCAGTTCTTCAGGACAACAAGGATAAAGAAGAAAAAAATGTTGCGTATAAACGAATATGTAACCAAAAATTTATGATTACAAATTATAAACTACTTTGTAAAAAGTTATTAAAAAAATATATAATGCAAGATGTATTGCAAAATCAATTCTGTTTTCAATAATTTGCCTCTTTACCTTTCTGACATAGCGAGAAAATGGAACACATCATTAAATTCTTTATTATTGTCAGCGGAATTATACGTCAATATAATACTACTCATGTATCTGAACATTCATTGGGCAGATATTCTCGCTGTCAGTGAATTGTTGCAAGCGCAAGTTTACATTAGACATCTGTAAATTGCGTTCTACCACAATTTGATTACATACCGCGTTAAAATATGATATTGTCGATACAAGCGTAATACGCGTCGATGCATTTCATCTGTTTGAGACGTAAATTCAGAGTTGCCGCATTTAATCGTATTTTCTTCGCGTGAAATATTACAACTAATTTGTTTCGACGAGTCGACGGCGGATTATTATTTCATAACGCGCATTGTAGCCGTGACGCCATCAAACTGCGAATTTCTCGTTGGTTCTTGGTACGTGATCGATTTGCAAGTTTCATTAGTTTGTCCTCGGTCCTTCATTTGTTTACGATACGTGCCCCGCCTCGGTCGCCGGAAACGAGTCGTTTGTTACAATGTATTTTCGCTTTTCGGCCGTCCGGGGAGATCGCGGCCGTTGGATGGAAACATCTCGCGGAATCGCAATATGCGCGAAACGTGTTATGCATACACGTAGAAAGGAAGAGAAAATCGCGGCGGTACGCTCTATCGCGTTGGAAGCGACAACTCGCCGGATTTATTATGTTTCTATTTATACTGAGATTAACCCCGCATGAATAACACAACAAAATAAAGGCAAATATATCGAAAGGAGGCGTGTGTTAATTAAAGATATTTCTCATTATATGTATATTGTCAAATAAATAAATCATTAGATCGAATTCTGTTACAAAAAAAAAATTAGAACTCTAAAGATAATAAAAAAAAAAACAATAAAATTTAATACTTCTTTTCCAGATGCGTACACGTTCTCTTTGTATTTCCATATCACAAAATCAAATTTAATAGATTTTCCATTGCTTTAAATAAATTATCCGCACTTGGAAATATACCTCTGCATTAAACGTTTTGAAAGAGCTCTCTCTCCTAAATATGTTATTCGGAAATGTGTCAGGGGAAAACTTTATGGTAAAGCGATGCAAAATGAAACGCACGATTGTAAATTTCGCGCAATTTGTCCGATATTTAGCGGACCGTGCCTCGATTAAATTGACGCAATTTGCGATGAAAAACGTGTCAGTGGACATGCATTTCGAGGACGGAATTATTTTTATGTTTGCAGACCGACGGGAAGAAGAGAACAGAAGCTCGCCATTCCGGCTTCCGCTTTGACTCAGCGTCCGACTCTTTGTATTTCTCCTCGCGGTCACCGGTCTTGAAAAAAAGAGGATTCAAAAATTTAACAGCGCGAAATATTCAAAGCACGAGAAAAGGACTTAATCAGCGTATATCCGCAAAAATCTGTACAGACAGACTACTTAATGCTGCGGTGATTTAAAGTAATTTACTTGTCTTAACTAATGTTACTTTACTAATATCTCTCTTTCTGATGAAGAAGCATCATTACTAATGTAACCCAGTTTCGTGTCACTTTCTATGTTCATTAGCCACAGAGACATGTAAGCGCATGTATGCGCATAAGAAGGATTTATTGTCAGAATGCGTAATTATTCACTAGGCGCAGTCATTCGACATAGTATAACTGTCTTACATATGCATAACTTGCTCGTTCGCATGTTATCTAAGCCATCTTTGTCTACAATCTGCTATCTATTGAAGATTTAATACTATACATTTAATATTTTTACATTAATAAAGATATTATTAATTACAAAATTCTTACGAAAGAGTATATTTAATCTTGATTTTGATTATACCAACAAGGAACGCTGTCTTGCATATCCAATATATTTTTAATTATTCTTAGTTAATTCAATAATTTATTCATTTTTCTCATTAACCGAATTTTTGTTGAGAAAAGAATAAAAAAGAATGGATTATCATGAAGTCTGCGATCTTGAACGTAATTCATTCGAAGAATCTTAATTTCGAATATGTGGAGTAGCTATTCTATTCAGGGCTCCAAGTATATTTTGAAAATAGCATAATCACGATTTATATTTTACAAGGATCTCAAAACAAATACGCGAGTGATCGATGTCGGTTCAATACGCCAGGGTGGCTTAACCATTAGTCATCCGCGCCCCTTTTGCACAACCCACAATTAATTATTATCCTGATAAATGTCACATACTACGTGTTTCGACAATAAATCGTTAGACCGATGATGCGCGGCGCACTATCACCGAGGTGTATACCCAATCGTGCAGGTGTCATGTAATTTGATGATCGGTTAATGCTTAAGGTTAACAAATCGATTGTACAGGACAATCACACGCGATAGACATTCAAAAATCAAACGCATAGTTTAACACGAATAATACAATATAATTTTTATCTCTATTATCTATTACGGTTTCGTTTGCATTTAACACACGCAAAATATTTTTATAAGCGATCTCAGGCGTCAACAACATTTCAGAAAAGTAAGAGAAGAATAATAAAGTTAAACTTTTATACTACTAGTATAAAAGCAGAAATTTAAAAAATTTATAAGTTTGACGTCGTTACATCTTGAACTGTCCATCTTTAATAACATTGAAAAATCTAGCAAAATAAAATATAAACTCCTTTCTAATATTATAAACTAAAATTATAGTTATCAAAATATATGGAAAACACATTAACTTTTTCCGATAACTGATTTTTCGGTTTATTTTTAGAGCAAATTATTATTTATAAAATCAATGTTGTCTTCTAACTGTAAAGAATATACAAGATATCTCAAGTTTTAACGGCCAAACTATATTATGTGTACTCGTTAACATTTTAAAAAATTTATATAAATCCATTAAATATAAATCCATAAAAAATTACGTTAAAAAGTAAAAAATATAAAAATTTAATGAAATCTTATGGACCGAGAAATTGCACCGGTCATCAAATTATATCCACATGTTCATTCGGAAAATTGACAATATTTGCTCTGTAAACGTTGTTTCAGTTCGTAGAATTTCTAGTTCAGATTTAAAGATCCTATATAATATAGAAATTTAGGTATAGTGGTTGATCGCTAAACTACCTCAAGCTAGATACGGCCCACCCATATTTACATATGCAGCTTGTACTTTGTTTTCGTTCAGTTGACTGTTGTAAACGGTGTCCTGCTTACATCTGCACGAAAATAAACAAGTCCCCTATCAGCAACAGTCTAGTCCTTCAAGGAAGTTCCCAGGGGACTATTCGAGAAACTTTGTTCCCTACCAACAACGCTTCCCAGGTACATCACCGAGGGACAAGAGTGCTAGAGATGCCAAGTGAGAGGAACGAGAAACAATAATATTACTTGACAAAGAACAAGAAAAATTACGAGGTAAAGAAAAGGTTCTACGCGATGTGGGACCGCAAACGCGCTTCAATTCGCAGAGATAATATTTACTCCTCACCATTGAGAGTAATGCAACGGCAAAATCGATATTTGTGCAAAATTAGCTTATTGTTAAAATGACATAAATTCTGAAGAGAGCATAAAAGTTTATATAACATTTCGCGGCACTTTTCACCGTAAGAAAGTGGAGAGGCGACCCAGTTAAATTATAAAAGAAATTTTTCGGTAAAGTTTGAACGTCATATGTACGCATCTTACATTCTTCGGAAGTCCTATAAATTCAAAAGCTTTACTTCAACTTCAACTTCGCTCGCGTTCAACTTTCGGATCAAGGAAACAGAAGGTGAGATTATATCAGCCGGGTAATGGTTAAGTCTGTAATCAATGCAAAGTTAAAGTGTTAAAATCCTACGAGATTTCACTAAGAAGTTCCATGCTCCATGACTTCTCGGAATGCGCCACTCTCGGAGTGAAAAGTACGGAAGAACCACGCCCGACATGGTAGATAGGAAACAGAACGATGTGCAGCGAATGTGTAGGGGATAATACATATACGGCCGCACATTTTTGCTCAAACACTGATATCATCCGTGATGGATGTTTGAATCCCCTTACGGAAAACAAATTTCGAGAACGGATCGTTTGTAGCACGTCATGTATTATATAATTTCAAGTTTAGAAAGTGCACCTTGATCTTGGGCATACATTTTTGCGAAACTACGCCATAAACAATACGATCTTTAATAAAAAGCTCATATTAATATAATAATTATGTTAGAATAATTATCATACGTAAAATTACTTTTTTCAGTTCAAGACAATTTTTAAATTCTGAATTTTCTTAAAATAAGAAAAAATTGGTAATTAACGGTGAGATAGCCGTTTAATAATAATGCCAAAAATACTCATTTCTAGGATGGATAACATTAATTTTCAAATAATATACATATTTTAGAAATATTCAGATACTTGAATATATTTGATCTCTTGTAAATTTTTTTTTTTAATAATATTTGTAATTCATGTTTAGATATTATAATAATATGTATTGATTCATATACAGCCATGTTAATATTACTCGCTATTTTTTAGCTGAATAATCTATAGATGCTATGAGATTTAAAGTTGATCTCTTTTAATACAATCTTCTTAGGAATTGCATTTTAATCTTTAAAGCAGAGCATCTTAATGAATAAATCCTGAATTAAATTCCTGTTAAGGTAAAATTTAGTTGAGATTAGATTATAATAAAAAAGGTTTTGTTTTTCTTATCTTATAATAAAATTTCATTACTTATTTAAATTCTCGAGACTGAATTATCTTAAATAACATTCTACTTTTATTAGTAAAAATGTTAAAAAGCGCAAGATAAATCGGCTTATTTAATTTACATTTAGATATGGTAAATTTGAAAAAATATTTTTGAAATCTCGAAGAAGATTATACGTCCATTTATGAAGTTTTTTATGCGGAAATAAAACAGTAAAATTGTAGCGAGAGTAGTATATATTTCTGCTGCGTAAAATTTTCAAAAAGAAACCATTTTTCTTAATCTTAATATCTAAAAGTATCTGAATTTATTCTCAAGCAAAATTTTATGAAATTAATAATTATATAATAATTATTATATTAATAATGTAGTGAGAAGAAGTGCCAACGATAAACAAACTTCCAAACAATACAGAATGATTTTCATCCCGAAAAGTCTTCGTTAATTTCTTTTTTAATGTACCGTGCGTTTGTTAAAAGGAAAAATTCGAAAAAGAGTTAACAAAAAAGTCCTGATGTAAGTTAAGAGATGAGAAAATAAAGCAAAAGGACATGAGTTTTAAACTCGTTAGCAAAATAAGACTAACAGATTTTACATTAATCATTAATTAAGTACGATGCGGATATTAATACGCGAATACTTTTGTTTGCAGTGAGGAGTACAGAGGATGTCCGCGACAAACAAAAGAAAAGCAGACACACAGAGTTTAACCATGAGCTTAATTAAAATACGAATAAGCGATCTGTGATCCATGTAAAAGTGTGCGTACACACGTTTCGATTAAATTTGCATGCAAATATCCCGCTGCCTTAACGAAGTGAATTCAGCACTTTGGGTTTTTTTCTTCGCGCATATTATAAACGGTTATCAGCAATTTCTCGAGGTTATCCGCGTTATGATCGGAAAAAAAAAACACGTATGCCTGATAGTTCTCACACACAATCTGCACAAATCGTTGATGTAGGCATTGTGTTATAATCACTTTTGACCATAAAAATCATCTAATTAAGAAAAATGTCGAAGCAAGCAGCGTTTTAATTAAAAGTCATTAAAAAGCTTGCTTTATATGATGCAGAAAAGTTATTTTTCGTTTTATTTCTCGTTATATTTTATCTCAAGATAAAATTTTCATTTCATGCATAGTTATCGAACTATTTCATGCGAAAAATTGAATTCTGGAAAATAATATCCGATCCAATTTTTGTCAAAGAAAAATTTAACTTTGCCAAGGAATTCGCCAAGTCAACAGGACGGGTTATACAATAAGACGTCAAATATCCGGGCGAGCTGAAGTAATATACTTGCTATCGATTATTTACACAAAATTTTTTAAAAAAGGAAAGGAAGCGCGATTTATTAAGAGAAAATATAACAAGAAAATATAAATAACATAAATGTAATATAACAGTATATACGTAGCTTTAATATAAATTAAGATTCCTATTCTGTTCATTTTTCTTCCCGTTTGACTATCGCGACCAAAGATAGTTAACATATGAATAACCAGTGTCCGAATAAAATCGATATTTTACCGTACTTAGAACTTTAAAATAAAATTTGCCCTGAAAGCGTAACTGTAGACCGCCGCGCATACTGGAAATTTAGGTTTTAGCAAGTATAAGTTGTCTTACACAAAGCGCCGCTTTAGTTCGTTCGAAGACATTTTTCAATTTTCAAATTTACAGTGAAACTCGGCGCAACACGTAAATCGTCGGTCTTACGTGCGCCAATTTAACGATTTGCGTGCTTCGCCCCCGGATAGTTTACCGCGACAAATTTGATGCACGTAAAGCAACGGTTTTACGTGCTGTATTTCCAAGAAAACAAGAGAAAGTCGAAGAACAATCTGTGTACTCACCCGCGCCAATGCCACTGCCGGGAAGCTCTCCCACGCGAGCTGCGTCTCCTCACCCGGATTCCCGTGACGCTGACCCGCGAGGATCCTCGCCGCCGTGAGGGTACTCATCCCCATGCCGTCGCCGACGAAGAGGACGATGCCGCGCGCCACCCCGGCCGGTGGCGTCGTGCCGCTGACGCTGCTGCTCGCTGCCTCCCTGATCCGCGACTCGATCGCCCGCGTCGCCGCTTCATACCAGA
>JAJVSH010000002.1:1680166-1779295 GCA_021460005.1 Tetramorium alpestre
ATATATATACATATTAAAGCTTTTTATTTGAGAGATCATTACGCAGAAATATACGCTCTCATATTCTGAGAAAGAGACACGGTCGAAGAGTTCTGTATTGGAGTCGCAGACTTCGAATTTTAATGCGAGGTACGAAGGCGCTGCGAAGAAAACTTTAAGCGGCGCGAGATAAGTGGGACTTAAGTTACCCCCAACTGGGCGATTTACGTAACGTTACTTCCGTCTCTCGCCGTGGCACCTCTTTTCATCCTGGCAGTGGCTCCAATAGGGGCGCATAAACCGCGAAGTCTGATAAGCGGTACAGTGGCGGAAAAGGTCCGCTAAACTCCAAACGTGACCGAATATAGTGTATGAGCTTGCGTGTTGGAGAGTTGCCGCGTGGATTTATATAATACTTTCATGATTTAGCCTGCAGTATGTTAAATCGAAGTTTGGCATGAATAGGAGAATAATGTAAATAGTTTTCTATACATAGGAAAGAGTCTCTCTCTCTCTCTCTCTCTCTCTCTCTCTCTCTCTCTCTCTCTCTCTCTCTCTCATATTATTAAAAAAAAAGAATTTATACATATCTATATATTGACTACCATAAAACCTAGACACTCCACTACTTGATTTTATATCTTTGACACTTTGTGATAATTTAAATGTAATGCATTATTATATAAATAAATAAGTATTTTGCAACGAAATAGTTATTTATACAACTATACATTTCCGCCTCGGAAGGGAAAACTAAAATATTATGTATTGCAAAGTATTAAAATAATTAATTAGCCATGTTGCAGTAATACATGTATATATTTATTGTTAGTATAGCAGAACAAAATAATATACTTTATGAACTTGTAAATTGTATATTATGAATTAATTTCAATATATTATTGTTATTTTATATTATTGTTTTCCACGAATGTTGATGTTCTTATAGATAGAAAAAAACCAGTGCAATACCGGATAATTTAAAAGAGTTATATATTATGTATTATATGTATATAATTTAAAAAGTTTTAATGGTACAAATATGTTTTCTTATTATATGCCTGCATATATATTTTTTTAAATCATTATTACCTTTTACAAGCAAACATTTCTACATTTAAAATTTGCTTAGTTAATAAATCGTGAAATGTTGAAATCTAGCTTGTTAAATAACGCGAATTTTTAAATCAGATCTTGTTAACGATGGTTTTGAATCTAACAACTCACTATTCAGATATGTGTCATTTTATTACAAAGTTTCGTATCACGAATTTTTCACCATCGAACGGAACGACATTTCCGTTTTTTTTTCTCTGTTAAAAAATATATGAAAACCGTGTAATATAATTCAACATACATGATTTCAACGTAAATATTTTTCAGAATATGTCCATCAAAATATCCTAAAAAATTGAAAGTGAATATCACAGTAAAAGCATCAGATGCGATACGAAAGGATTCAGTTGTATGTATGTAACATATGTATGTACACCACTGTAGAAAGACAGTCGATTACGCAACAAACTTCCCATCTTCCCGAGTTCGATTCAATTATTATCGCGATACGAGATAGTGCACTGCATCGTGAACAGGCGGAAAACTCGTACTCGTTATTTTCCGGATGGCGTTACAAAATTTCACTCGCTCGTGCGCCACTGTAAATTATTGTTTCAATATTTAACGCGCGAACCCGGCCGTTTGTGATTTTCATGGCGATGCGCGCCATTCTCAAAATCACGTAGACAAGGAATAATTCATATTCGTTACTCGTGCGTGCGATATAAAATTCCAATTGTAATTTCCCTTTGATTTACCGACCGTATGGTTATACTTCATTTGTCGGATGCATAAAAGCGTGGATAGCGCCGGCTATCGCTAAACCGCGGACATGATGGATAATGTATCGGGCACACCAGCCCGTAAATTACACACGTGACGATAGTTCTTTTATTGTAGTGTCACTACATTTGTAGTATTTCTTTTATCTCATTTCTATAACTACGTATATGTCTCATCAAAAATAAAAAGAAAGAGAAATGTGAAAAAGCACATTTAATGAACGCATGCTTAATGTCCGTTGCAAAAAAATTTCCAGACCTTTTTTCGCGGAATGTTCAAGAGAAAATCGCTGGACGAAGAAACGAGATTGTTCCATCAGTCATGTATTGTACCTGCACCCTTTAATGTTCGAGTATCTAGTCTATACGGCTTTAATCCAGTCACTTGGATGCGCTGCGAGTCAATCGTAATTACTCGCCAAGTATCACGTTTGTACAATATACGGGCTAATTGATGACCATTGCGTCTACCATACGCTTTTACTAGCATATGATACAAAGTGAGAATTAAACGTTAGATGCCACTATAAATAGTAATAACTAAGTATTGTTGAGTGTTCGTATCAAAGGATATATGAAGTAATTAAAGCCTGGTTTATCACATATATTGTATACGTAAATGTACAGCAATATTCACGGTAATATCATTTTCTGATACTTTATTTCCTGTACTAAAGATTTTTCGAATTAACATTTCCATTTTAATATATTAATAAATATTAAATATTTTTATATTAAAATATTAATATTTTCAATTTTTACATTTATGTATAGCGACGAATTTTCATTAGACTCAGTTCACTTATGTGACATACATATATTTGTATTAATCTCAATCAATTTGGTGTCACAAAAATTTTGAAAAGGAAGGAAAGAATAATTAATGACGAGGAAACTATTAATAAATTACTTATTAAAAATCCTTTTCTAATGATTTCATACTTGCTCTCCTTGTTAATTTAAAATATCTACGAGTATAAAAAAAAAGAAGAGAGTCATTTATGTTAAAGTTAATATCTTTTCATTTATTTCTATTCATTATTTCTATTTCTATTCATATTTCTATTCATTTTTCATACTATTAAGAATTAGAAGGCAAAATTCCCTATAATCGAGCTTTCTGGGACACCCCGCATCCTTTATTAACAAATTTTGCGCTTGTGACATCGCAAAAATAATTAGAATACACAGCGTTGCGAGCACAAAGGAGTAAATTTGCATGTCACTATGCTACTCGTACGTTATGGCTGATCGCGGATTTAACGGAAGCCAATCCAAAACAACGCTTTCCGCCTGCGTCGTATATCACCAGCGCGAATATCTGGCATATAACGTGAATACAAGCTCAAATGGTCAAACTCTTCGAGCGAGCCCTTACGTAACTCCAGACCAGTTTGTATTCAACTTGAAGCCCCCGCCGATTCTGATACGTACCAATTAAGTGAACCAACCGTTATAGATGTAACGTTAAGCTTGTTAGCGCATACAGACGGTACATGGCGCAACTTCATGCAAATGGTACGTTATCGGATTTGGCATCGGTGCTAAATAATAACTGCTAAACAAAAGGCAGCACGTCAAATGCGATACATAATGTATTTAATAGTTAAGTCAATTCATCAGTGATTCCCCGGACATTTCCGCCGGTAATTTGGACGTCAGCGTCAGCAGCGAAGCCACACGTGATGCACGATTACGCGAACGACTGACATCCCCATGTAATTATCCCGAGCACTGTACGCGGTTGCTCGAATCCTGTAGCTACCTATACTCGGTATTCGGACGGAGAATGAGTTCTACCGGCAGAAAGCGACCAGATAAAGCGGCTGAGGCCCTGCCCTATTACCAGTAACGATCTTTTTATTCCGAATAACAGTTACGTATGTCTCGAACGCGCGAGGAAGAAGAGTGGAAAATTGAGAAAAACAAGATTTCTGCTAACACGAAAGTGTGAAAAGAACTATAAAGATAAGAGTTCACAAATGACGACTGGAAATATATTAGGTCCCCAGCATATCTAAAATAATGGAACAATATACGCGCAATGCAATGCAATACACGTTCAAATTTTCAGTCCTTTTGTTCTTTTTTTTTTAAAGAGTACCTTATGTGCTTAATTAATTTCAATTTTCAATCCATTTTGTGTCAATTAAAGTCCTTATACTCCCTATATTATAAATGGACAATACCTTTGGGAAAATTTCGCAGGTGCGCTCGTTATTGCGATATTACGTCGAAAATTAAGCGATTTTGGTAAATTATATTTTAGGACCGCGAGACATAAAAACTCCATACCCCTCCATATACTCCCTTTTAATCGCGCATTAAGTCCATTTTAACAAAATTTTAACATAATTTGCTTGACATTGATGGAATCTGGAAATTATTCAAGGATTAAATTAAAAGCTTGAAAGTTCTTAATATAAATGTGCATTTAAAAATGCGAGCATTTAGAAGTATTCGCATCAGAATTTAAAAAGCGAAACGCCCTCAAATTGAAATAAGATTGTGCATAATGAGATAATGTAAATTTGAACAAAATCTATATAGCCGCAAAATTATACGAATATTGGCTATACTCTCGCATCCCCGCATAATAATCAGTTGCGGATTGCTAAGGAGACTTTGCAACTTGGTGTATTCGCGCAACGTGCGCATACAACCTAACG
Source organism: Tetramorium alpestre (assembly GCA_021460005.1). Classification (NCBI taxonomy): domain Eukaryota; kingdom Metazoa; phylum Arthropoda; class Insecta; order Hymenoptera; family Formicidae; genus Tetramorium; species Tetramorium alpestre. The sequence goes on from JAJVSH010000002.1 coordinate 1,684,653, forward strand.
CACAAATTGTATGCGCGCCCTGCACTCGACGTCGTGCAACATTTTACGTTTAGGACACTGTGCAATTGTATTCACCAACTGTCGCGATTCGCTCCAATTACAAATGTTATCGTTATGCAGCTGTAGATGCGTAGATTGCAAATGCAATCTCAACAGTGCGCATACTTGTGAGATCAAACGGTCAAAAGCACGTAGGATTTCGGCGCTATCAACGGCAGAAGAAACGTATTATATTTAATGAAGACTTATAAACGCAATTAACGTAGAAAATGTAGAATAGCCGGATTATTCGCGAAAAATGCAAGACTTTAATTTAATAAGAAAATAGTGCTGGTATTAATGCTTATTATTCTTATTTCAGGCAGATATCTCTATTAATGTATAATAGTTCCGTTTTTTTTTTTAATACAGAATATCTTTCGAATTCACTGATTGCTCTTTCAGTGAAGATACCATCAATTTATGAAAAAAAATTGTTACAATGCTGACAAAATTCAATTACAACTTCATTTAAAATATAAATTAAAAATAAATTAAACAAAGAAACGTAAATAAACCAAACTCGACGTTTACTAATTTAATGCTTTAAACATAAAAATTTAAAAAGTAAAACGCAAAATAATATACAAGTCATGTGAAACATCAAAATTCGTAACATTATGAATTCAATATGTGATATTGCAAAATCGTTTTAGAAAAATTACCTGATTATTTATAAAATTCGTATATTAATGCTTAAAATATCTACGATGCAAATGTCAGCGTAATTCACTCTTAAAATCTTGGGAACGTAACACGTTCATGTAGCGTCGTTTTAATAAAGAGCGTTATTTAACGAGCCTTCTTGTATGTGTCACTCGTAACAAAAAGTAACCACATTAGCTCACTGCATGACATATACGTAAAGTGCTCTATATGAGATATAAAGAGTCGCCTGAATATATATCGTATAAAATTCTGTTATTTCTAAAAATTTAATTATATTTTATTTAATGATAAATTAATATGACATAATTGATATGATAAGATATCCGTTTTGGACCAANTATTATAACGATGATAATTTGAAAACAAATATTATATAATTGTTACAAAAATGTTATTATTCCTTTCGTTGACATATCTATTTTATTTAGTACATATTAATTATTTAAAAAGGATTCGAAAAAGATTAAAAAAGAATATAAATATCTAAATTTAATATTTCTAATAACTATTATAAAAAATATCATATCTATAGTAGTAACTTATAATGCATTTTTATATTGCATATAAATAATAGGATATCAAAAAAATAATACGTTAATAATGATTAACGTTATTTTTAAAACCGAATTTTTATAAATTATATTGAATTATAATATATTTTAAAAGTTTTTAAATATATTTTTTATTAAATGTTATTGAAATTTTTATATATCTCATATCAAAAGCTCTTTTTCTCTGAGTTTAAGTCAATAAAAATATTACTCTATTATTTCTTACAATTTTTAAAGATCAATCAAAATAAAATACCGTAGTGAAAAATGTCATATACTGTTTTTTTCGCTGTTAACTATTGCGTGGTAAACGTTTGTCATAGCACTTAGTCTAAGTGGAAATGTTTGCTTTTATTCACAGTGGCTTTGAATGGGGAAATAGAAGCCCACAACAATACATTCTGTTCAGACAATGCATTGTTCGCACGTTAGTGTGGCGTTAATCTAAATCGTTCACTATCGAATCCAATAAACGTATCTACTATAAACTTTAGTTCTAATCTTATGTTGTCAACTGAAATAGGACTATGACTATCTACACCTTCCCAGTGCTGCGAAATAAATAGGCAACTCAATGTAGACGTACAACTATGACTATACAAAATAAACATATTCTGTAAACTTTTATTGAAAGAGAAAGGAGAGAAAGAGAGAAGGCGAGAGAGAAAATAACATAACTTGCAACATAAAATAAAATAAAAATATATGCATAATAAAAACATCACCATACATTAACAATAAATATGTTTTATTTTATCATATAAAAAGATAAACAATTACATATAAAAAATTTTATTTTAGCTATTTGTAAATTTAAAATTATTAAATTTGTTTTCAAGATCAAAAACAAATAATAATTTTTTAAATTCGATCTACTTTATGTATGTATATACCTTATGTATATACCTTGTTAATTTTATTATACATTTGATCAATGTAATAAAATCAATGGCCAATATATATATATATATATATGTATATATGTATATATACAGGGTGTCCGTAAATTCGCGCATTTGGTGCACGTGGCGTGATACTTTATGATAAAAGGAACAACTTTTTCCTTTAGCAAAATTCCACCCGNATGCATAATAAAAACATCACCATACATTAACAATAAATATGTTTTATTTTATCATATAAAAAGATAAACAATTACATATAAAAAATTTTATTTTAGCTATTTGTAAATTTAAAATTATTAAATTTGTTTTCAAGATCAAAAACAAATAATAATTTTTTAAATTCGATCTACTTTATGTATGTATATACCTTATGTATATACCTTGTTAATTTTATTATACATTTGATCAATGTAATAAAATCAATGGCCAATATATATATATATATATATGTATATATGTATATATACAGGGTGTCCGTAAATTCGCGCATTTGGTGCACGTGGCGTGATACTTTATGATAAAAGGAACAACTTTTTCCTTTAGCAAAATTCCACCCGACAAGTAGTTTTCGCAGGCGAACAGGTTGAACTTAATGAATAAGCGCGTTTATCCAGGTGGCATGCAGGGCCGCACGCTTCTCATTCACTTGTTCATTGAAAAATAAAGTCGTATGTAAATAGTAATAAGCAATGAACAAGTGAGTGAGAAGCGCGCGACGGCCCTGCATACCACATGGATAAACGCGCTTATTCGTTAAGTTCAACCTGCTTTACGGACACCCTATATATATATATATTGGCCATTGATTTTAATCAAATGTATAAATATAATATATATTATATATATCAAATGTACATATATTAGTCCAGTTTACCCAATAAATTCCGATTTATAACAAAATCATTAATTAAAATTTTACATTGCCATAAAAAAATATTATTTTAAAGTTTCTCGCTTGATATTTTATAAATAAATTTCCGATTTATTGGTACATTGCGGTTATACTTCGACCACATATTAAATTGCAAATCGGGTTAGTTGGGCATTATCGTCCAACTTATTAAGTATCCTCGATACGTGAAAACTTTCCGCTACACTAAGAACTCGGGAGTCCCCGAAGAAAACTGTTATTAGATATCAAACTTGTACACCGCGTCGCACAAGCTGCTGGACTTAGGGATATTTACAAAGTCTAAATATCTTTCTATGTAAGGATTCTCCATGTACCTACATATGTGTAGAATAAACGTCCGAAAAATTTTTAACAGCTATTAGTAAGCTGCATTCGCGTTTTATTTTATTCTCGCGAACAATTATGTCCAAACAAACAAGCAAACTTTTCGCCTAATCCTAATCTAGCAAACTTTTTCCATTTCACATAACAATTCCTATAATGCTGGTTGCAACAAAGATTATATTAGATTAGTAAAATAGCTGCGTTATAAAGTAGACATCAAATTATTCATTGAAATTTTGTGCACTATATCGATATTTTATATTTATGAACAAAATAATAAACAACGCAACGGGGGAACATAAATTGTTCGGCTGAAACATGTTAAGCAACATACTATGCATACTTTAGATATACTATTAAACAGCAACAGCATATAAGCTTGATCAAGTTGCAAACGTGCATTATGTAGTACAGAATGCATAAATTATACGCTAAACTAAACTAGATTGTCTGAGCATGGCCTAGGATATGGGGATGACGAAGTGACGTTCATTAAACCTACAGTTAGAACAATTAATTGACAGAGAATTCTGCAAACCCAGTGGGACGTTATTACTGGGAGCGAACAAAACGACATTTGATGTTGAAGAATATTCTTACAAGTTACTTCTCAAATTATATAGCAATAGCATATATGTATATATAAAACAATATTTTCCGTATCCGTATATATAAATTTAAATATTGTTTATATCTTAATCTCAATGCTTAACGTTATTTCTAGCAACATTCCTACTTCTTGCAAAGTAAATAAATTCTGTTTCATTTGATTATATTTTTATCATTATGTATTTTTTCAATTATTACTTTTGAAAAGATTGTTTAAAATAATTAAAAATAAAATATATAAATATATATTTAATTTTATTAATCGATGTATAAATTTATTATTATTCAATTAACGTTAAAACTGTAAATACTCTGAATAAAATAAATAAAATAATTAGTTTATATAATTATATAATATGGTAAGTTATACAGTTACAAATAGCTATTCCTTTTCTAGTTGTATAGCAATATGAAAAGCTAATTATTATAAATTAATGCAAATATCGATGACATATTATTATGCTAATTATCAAAGAGAGATATTCTAAAACAACAGTAATTTCAACAGTGATATTATTTTAATCATTTATGTCATTTACGCACTATTTAGATTTGTGTTTAATATTAGAATGTATCTAATGGTATGATATTTCTCATTTTGCAAGCTTCATTAAAATTGTTGCAACAAACAATTTGATATCAACTAGATTCTCGTATCTGCGAGATACATTTCTTAGAGAGAAATAATGTTCACGTTGGTCTAAGTGCAGTAACATCTGCTCAAGATTAGTCATTATAACATATTATGCATATATTAGTTAATATATAAGATAATTCTAATAACTGGTTGGATTATAGATTTTTTCTAAATCAAGATAAAAATAAGTAATAGAAGAAAATCTTTCTCTGTTTAGTACGATTTATCATTTTGTGATTATATTTCTTTAATACATTTGCAAGATGCAACTATTCTCTTTTTTAAATAAAATAATATACATTTTTTTACGTAAATCGATTCTTATTATTCCACATATAAAAATATTAGCATAAGATAATCGAAAGGCTTTTTTCTTATGAAGATTTTTGTGTATTATACAATATTTTGTAAATGTAATGCTTTATTAAGTTCGTATTTTAGAAAAAAATGTGATATATTACTTATGTTTATCTTTCTTTATTCGAATTATATATTATTATTCCGACTTGCGCGTTTAAAAATATCTGGATCGAGTATCAGAATAGTAAAGCTCACAAAATGCGGTATTTGTGACAGTTTAGCTATCCTCTGCTTCACGCAAACTGTGTCGTTACGGAGGCGATGTTGCGGCAGAGGAAAAATTCTGCTCTGGCAAGCATACCGAAAACCATCTCAATCGGAAATGTAAGGATAACGAATCGACGATACAATACGCGCGTCCATTGTGCCTGCCAAGAATCGCGGAACTATATTCACCTGCAGACCATGAAAAGCCATTTTCTGGCCATAAGATACCTTCTACTGGTGAAATTGTTTTCCTGATCGATATTCTATACAAAGCTGCTATTCTTTCGGAATAATAAGAATAATGAAATTCGCGAAGTGACACGTTTGAACAGATATAATTCACATTCAAAAATTTATTTACAATCCTACTTTAGTTCGAAAATCTCTGTAATCGACCGTACGATTTTTATCTTCTTATCTAGAAATAGGGCGTAATTTGAGTTAAAATAATATTTATTTTATATTTTTATAAGTCACTTTCTTATAAAAGTAACGGAAGATTTAAAATAATATTTTTCTAATCATGTGGATCATGGAATTATGCAAAACAGGTTGTTATCTAATTTTTTAATGTATTAAAGAATTAAAGTAAAAATACAAAATTTATAAATCACATAATAGTTATTGTTTATAGAATATTTAAGTAAAATTGTAATTATAATTGTTAAATTGTTTTCCTAAATGATGTAAATGAACAAAAAATTCCAATGCTTTCTATAAAAAAAAAAGAGGGTTGCATAATCACTTTCCTTTCTCCTTTCGCGAGTTTTTCTCATTTTTCTCATTTCGCCCTTTTAGCACACTAGGTGCTCTTTAATGTTTTTATGTCTCAATCACATCAATTTTATGAAATAAGGGCATAATATATTCGATAACCATTACCTCGTTTGCCGGCCCGCACAACGATTGCACAAATCGCCAATAGCACAAGGGTGAGGGCGACGTTGATATGCAGTGGATAGCGCCGCATCTCCGAAACGAGAAGGGGCCAGTCGCTACGTGCTATTCGTACGCTTCTTCCTCATGCCCTTCTTCACAACCCTTTGCGAGACGAGCCGAGATTCGCCGTGAAAATTACTGGCTTGAGCAACGCAGGCGGCGCACTCACAAGAGATCAGAGTACCCTTATCTCACTGTATTACCCTCTTCAAGTTGCGTCTCCAGTATTTCACCGTCGCGAACGCGCACCTCTCTTATCCCGTCACTCTTCTCGCATTTCTTCACAGAACTCGCTATCCATTGTCTTCGTTTCACCATCCGTTATCGTATCCCCTCTGTAATGCATCCGCCGCGTTCGATCGCGTGATAGGATCGACAAAAATGTGCGCTCAATATCGTATCTACCTAGGATACAGCAAACGGCGCGCATCGAATAAAGGAAAGAGCGTCAAAGAAGCAGACGCTTCTGGCGCGTCGTCGCGTGGCGGGAACTCTCGGCGACCCGATTCGCGACAGCTCGCAACCGCGAGTAACACTCGTTGTGGGGACGCACCGTTCGGCATGGTGGCCGAACACCAGATAAACGGACGATCCGTCAATCGGTTGTTCACGCTCGCATGACGGCCGAGTCCCATCGACTGCGAGATCCAACGAGAGATCGATCGGACGTGCAACTATCCCGGCGCCGAATATATCTCGCGATGCTGCAGCTTTTTCAAAATCGTTCATCGATAACATATGTCTCTCTCGATTTAAGTTCTTGAAAATGAAGATTTTTTGTTCTCCCTGGTTGCACTATGCATAATGTGATATTCAACTGACATGTGATATTCAACTGACTAAATCTTTTTTTTCTCTCTCTATCTGTTATAAGTAGAAATATAAAGAAGAAAACACATATATACGTAGTACACAGCGAGAATCCGAAGTTGGATAAAATTGCCAGTGTAATTTAACTTCTAATTATAAAAGTTCTTTGTTTTTTAAAGAAAATAGCCGTTGGAGATAAATAAAATTCCATATCTTCTTACACGTGTCATTGACGAGAAAACTAAATTGATACTTATCAATAAAGTTCAGAGTCAATTAACGTGCCTTAGATTTGATATATCGTTACACGACTACGCGGGCGCATGTCTAAATTCTCGTTTTTCTCGCATCTTCGAAGAGCCTGTCGCAGTCCTTTTTCGCCATAAATCACCAACTTTGCTCTGCGTACCCTCGTATAATCAAAGCTTTCTCTCAAAGCGAGGGGAGAGCAACCGTTTACCGAAAATTCGTTATCCGTAAACGGAGCACTACGGTTCGGAGACTTCAAAGCCGTTCTTCACTGCACATGATGAACGTGAATATTTACACGCGTGTCGGAACACATAAGCGACGCGATAATCACGGTCCTCTGACGAGATGAACTCCCGTGCCCCATAACTCGTCGTTAATCAAAAGATATCGTGGAAACGTTGCCGTTACACTTTCTTCTTCTATTCCTAATTCGATTAATTAGTTTCAATGCGAAGCACAAGAAGTGCTCTTTTTTTACATTCTTCATTTATCTCTCTCCTTTATCTCTACCGTACACATTTTTCAAATTCCAGCAAATCCTTCAATTCGTCAGTCCTTGCCAATTTTCTAACAGATCCACAAACGTGTATTGTTTGCCGTCGCTGACACCAAGGTTCGATCACTCAAGAGCTCGTTGTTATCTGCTTCGATCGCGCGATCGCACCGTTCATCCAGGGATCACCAGCCATCCGACGGTTTTTCGCCGCGATAACACCCGTCACCGCCGCGAAAATTCTATCTGCCGTTGAGCGGCTGTCACACGTAGATCCTCGGTCCACGCACGGTTTACGATTACCACGAGGAACGGTGTGAGGGTGAAGTGAGCTCGGCGTGACACGGGACCGACAGGGATACTGGCGCGCGTACGGGCGGACGCGGGCACAGTGGCGCGAGCGTATCGTTGGACCCGCCGTTCTCTCTCGCTTTCGGTCCGCCGGCCGAGCTGCGACGACGCCAGCCGTGCCAACCCGAATGATTCGCATCCGCGCTGCTAAACGCCACGGCGACCTGGGCGCAACCACCGTCGCACAGTGGGAAATTCATCCAATCTAGGTATCCCTCCCGATAAATAAAGGCATGACATTTAATTCTACGCGTGCCCGGTGCAGATGAGTGCTCTATAAACGAAATCTTACAATCTCGCACAATAGAGATGTATATTAAAGTAAAAGGGAAAAAAAGAGTTTATAATCGACGATTTATAGCGAGATTCTTCTGCTTCTAGATTGCCAGTACGACATACTTTGTGTTACCTTTTACTTTCCGTTATGATACAAACTATCTTTTTAGCAATTGTACTACAATTCACTTACTATTTTATTAATGTATTTTCTATATTAATGTAATCGTAGTATGTGACTTTTCAATTTTTAAGAAAAAGAATTCTGTGAAGTTGGCAGAATCATTTCGGCAGAATCAAATCAAACCTATCAGAATATTTAGTACTTATTTTGTTCTAATTTGTACGACCAAAAATAATTTTGTATCTTTATTACTAAATAAGTTTGATTTGATTCTGCCAACTTCAGAGAGGTGGAAAAAGAAAAATTAAGACTAACACACCCATAATCTAATTAATAAGTGATTCTTTACATTTATATATATATTTCTCTTGAAATAGTATATCAATTTTATTATCTATTTGATATAATGAAAAATTGTGAGATAACATTCACATTTTTCTATTACTATTTTATTCGTATTCATCTTGTATTTATTTATTAATATTCATAATTTCATTTTAACACAACATCGGATATTCTTCATTCAGTTTAAATTGTTAATTTCTTGATATTATGATTTTTGTGAAAGTTCTCTTTTTCTCATCAAATTCTCTTTTTTTTATATATTATATTCTGCTCTCTCAATATGCTAAAATTTTTTTAACACTAATACGTTTCATGTATGTTTCTTAAAAATATTATTTAGAAAATCTTTTACAGATCAATTTATAATTTTATAATTACTGATAAACTGTTAAAAGAAATGTTATTTTTCTTAATTTGATTTTTCTGGTATTTATTGCGGATAGTGATAACGTCTAAGACATTCCATATATCCATCAAACATTCCAAGATAGCAACTTTGGAAATTGTTTTTCAAAGAAATTGGAAAAGCTCCAAAGTGAATCTTCCACCCATCTTAGTGATATTGAAAAGAACAAAAATCAATAAAAATTCCACAATTGATACGTCAATTTAATTAAATTAAATAATTATAACAATATTATGTATAAATAAAACTACATGCACAGTAGTTGATTTTCACTTTAGTGAAAAATGAATGATTTGATTATAAAATTTTCTCTAAACAAGAAAAGCTTTCTCTCGAATTTTTTATTCACACTATGACGTATAAAGTAATTTTGTAACTTTGTAATTTTTGTGCTTTTTTTATTAACTATAATTACAATTTTAAGGATACTGTCTTACTTGTCTTATGTAATCCTTATGTAATTAATATGCGGAATCATAATGATTGTATGCATTTTAATTGCAATAAACGCACTAAATATAAACCGAATTGTAACTGTATATCCTTTAATATTAAATATATTTAACACAGTAAATCTTATTCTATACTGTATGGAAACAAGACTGTACGAAATTATTGTCTAATCTGATGATTGTAATATAACAAAAAATTTTCATGAAAATACAATATATAGTGACCTCTCACGAATAATTAGGCCGTGCGCTTCACTGAAGGCTATTACCTAAAATTTAATTCCAAATAGATTTCAGTGTGATTTATTCTGTATTTTTAGCTTAAAATAAAACAACTAAAATTGTTAACATTTAAAATTTAGGGGATTTGTATGTCTGGAAAAAATCTTATGCGATACTCGGCATATTCCGTATACGAATAAGGAAAATCTGAGCAAGAATGCGCATCTCAACTGTGTCATCCGCTACTTGCGGTACGTCACTTACTAGCACTAAAAACGACATATAGAACGTTTTGCAAATCTTTCTTTGTTTGAGGCAGCTGATCTTAGATCTTTCGAAAGATTGAAAGAAACTTGCCGATCTTGCCATCCTTTGGGTTGTCACAATTTTTCCCTGTCGACTATTCGCTACTATTCAACCTTATCGACATAGAGAAAGTCTAACTACATGAGTGGCTTGGAATAAATAATCTACCGTAACGGAAATATTAATACTGTTATATATGACAATAAATTGTTAAATTCTATATAAATAAAGCATACTTTATGATTTTGATGTTTTTGGTAAAATTAACATCTTGAAATTAACTCTACTGATGGATCGTCAACGAAAATCTAATACGTTTGTTTCATTATCATTTACAATTATAGAATAATTATTATTACAATTAAGGAATAATTTATAGTTTTGATAAACTGAATATTAATAAAACAACAATATAATATAAAACGTTATTTCTCACGTCAATGTTCAGAAACATGTGCACAATCATTTTCCATCAAATTTTCATCATTTCAAAAAATAAATTAGTATTGCGCAAATTTTGTTCAAATTAGAGTTTAGAAAATCTTTATACTCGATACGAACATACGCGGTGATATCAACTTTATGCATTTATTTAATATACAATACACGCACTTGTCTTAATATATACTTGTGTTGGAGAAAGATACGAATGGATGTTGAACGCGGGTTCAATTATGAAAACCATCATCCCCGGTCGGAAAAGTTTAGAAATCGATCAAAAGGCGCAGCCGGTGCGCACCGATGACAAATGCAAGTCAGGAACAGATTTGCATTTCGCGCGTTTAGAAAAAGCACGGTAAAGCCGCGGGCGGGACTTAGCGACGGGTATCAATGACGCCGCGTGATTAATTAAGTACACGACGATGAGTCTCGGAACACTCGGAGAAGCACTTTGGCTGCGCGATGATAGAATGGAGCTGCCGTTTCCAGACACCTGTGACTCTGGATGGCGAACAAGAGAGAGAGAGAGAGAAAAAGAGAAAGAGAGAGAGAGAACAAGCCGAGTAGTTCAATCACCTCTCGACGGTCAGACCGTTGGCCGTACCGACGAATTTCCGATAGACATTTAATTATCCCCGCTCAAACGAAGGACTACCTTTAAATTCCAGAGCTCGGCCGCCAGCATACCGACTCGCCTGGACGTCGAGTTCGCTCGTTACATGTGGTTACCGCGTAAGTATCGCGGCGAGAAAAAAGTATAAAACACGGCAGCTGCGCTTGCAATCCGATATCCGTTGTAAATTGAGACACTCCAGTGGGTTATTTCTCTAGTATTTAAATAATAAAATCTTTTTTTCGCTTTTCATACGTTGAATCGTTACCGCACTCGAGCTGCGATAACGACTTTAGAAAAAAAAAGTTAAAAAATAAATTCAGCGAAGTTAATAAAACGTTAAACAAGATGTGAGATGATAGCGTGACTGTCAAAGAAGAGATTATACGTAGAACTTCGCTTTTCTTGAACAATTAACTATACTAACAAAATTTGTCGCTCGCTTAAAGTGGATAAAATTTTGTATCTATAAACTTCCATCACGTTACTGCGATAAGTGTCTCAGAAATCACGAATCCTTTGTAATACATACATGGTTTACATAGATCACCATACATAGGTTTAGAGCATCTTCTCATCAACGTATTATGTTTCAAGTCTCTGTTACACGAGATTACGAACACAATGAGAGGATATCACATCCCTTAGATAAATCGCTACAGTTAAGTTGATTTACATTCATAATTAAAATAAAATAAAATTCGATTCTTTTTGCGTTTTATGAACAAAATTAAAAGACTTTAAGAAATTGAATGTTTAATATTTATAAAACTCTAAAATACTTATGTAGTACTACAAATTGTATCAAATTGTTAAAATAAACAGAAGTACAGTAATTAATATGTTTTAATATGTTTTAATATGTTTTAATACGTCTGTTATCATCGCAGACAAAATAAGAAAGGGTGCGATCGTACAGATAATTAATATGCACACCAGTAATACTATTTCAGAGATTAGCAAAATTTGAATAGCAAAAAAAAAAGATAAAAAGATAATTAAAATATCTCACCCGTACAACGCGCAATAGTACAGCTGTAGTACACAATGTTGACCTGTAAAATATAAATGTATTCATATATTAAAACAGTGCTCGGAATAATTAATATTTCAAAAGATAATTATTGCGCGCATTAAATTTTTTATGCAACCTTTAAATAGCTATTTCATAAAATTATATAAACTCTGAAGCAAAATTTCCTACATTTTTTTTAAGATACAATTTTTATAAAATTTTATGCAAATAAATTTTTTAATTCTCTCTCTCTCTCTCTCTCTCTCACACATATTCGCGCGCACGTATACCCATAAACATATCAAAATAATTAAAAAAAATAAAATTTTTTAAATATTTTATTTACATTTTAAATATTAGATATTACTAATTTCACTAAATATATCCAGTTTATCGAAATAATCTCAAATGTTTTATGTATCATGCGAGAAAAAAAATTCATAAATAAGAAACAGTAAATAAATAATAAATTACTCACCCCACATTTGCTTCAGCGTCGCCCGATGCCTCCCCGGGCCGCCTCCTCCTCTCGCGTTCCTCATGACTGCTCTCTCGTGATGTTTACGTGACATTCCTCTCCTCTCGTTCCTCTTTCGATGGCACTCACGTCGAAACTCGCGAAAACACGGCGCTCATTACGCATGTTGACACTCGCGATACGCGACGCTTAATTACAGAAATGGCGGAGTCGACGCGGGAAAAGCACGATCGCGTAGAGCCGCGAAGAAACTTTCCGCGCCCCCTCGCGACTCCTCCTCGCAACGGCTGAAGTGTGATCGAGTGACGAGGGGAGATTCTAAAGTCGCCGCGGCCAACTTCACGCCGCGCTCGCCGCGGCGATGATTGTACCTGTTGCTCTCGATCCTGTACTCTTGATGAACGATTTCCGAATAAGTTCCGAAAAGCTTCCGGGCTACGCCCGGTATCTTTTCGACTGATTATTATCTGTACAATGTCCCGCGTCACGACTCCCGCAAACGAGCGAGTCCCGCGGACGAGTCGGAATCGGAAACGCATTTCCGCGGAATGTCGTGCCAAGATGTCCGACTTTGCGTGGTCGCCGCTTCGCCGACGACTCGCGGCGTATCGGACGGATCTCGCGAATTGCGCGCGGACGGTAGATAGACACGCGAGCAATGAGTTCAAACGCCACGATTGGCGATCGCCGTGCGCCAAAATGCGGTGCCAGCGCGATCGTACTCACCGATTAGACGCGTCGCGACGCCACTCGCCGTCGGCGTCGACTCGTCAGGCGACCGTTCCATAAATGACTGAAGCCGCGAAGTGAAACGTCCGTAGATGACGGCGGCAACTTCACGCCGATGGCGCGCAACCTGACACGAGTCCGTTTCCCTAACGGCTTGCCTATATGATATCGTTTAAATATTCTATATCTTAGTATCTCGATCTGTATTTTTACAGAATGATTGACGAAATTTTATTTCTCTTTAAGAAGAGCTTTGAAAGAGATTTCTGAAATCATTTAGAACAAAAAATGTTAACATCCCAGTGAGAAATGATTGGTCAAATCGATATCGATTTGATATCTTTTCGATCATCATTTCTCATCTCTGGGATAAAAATCTGATTCATAATTAAAGACTTTACATTAATTTGAAGAAAATTGGAAAAAATAATGTATTTTCAGAATTTCAATAGAAAATAAGTTACAAATACTTAAAAAATAATTAATCTTTTAAGTAGGAAACATTCTAAAATTACAATTCTTTTATTTCTTTTAAATTTTTGTATTGTACAACACAGCATTCCGTGGCTCCACATGTTTCTTTTTTATTATCGCTGCGACGTCCAAAATATGTGTACGTAACGCTTCGCGCGTTTGTATGAGCTTTGTCTGGTACACAATGTCCCTCATCCAACTCCACATGCAATAATCCAACAGCGTTAGATCTGACGACTCTTGGGAGGTTAGGGCGTTTCGGAAATCTACTGTTGCTTCTATAACTGTTGGAAATCGACCGCATTCATAAGGAAAATTTGCGGGACACGGTCCTACGGGAATATGTTCCATAAACGGGAGAGTAAACCCGTGAATCATTTTATATAGAATTAATGTGCTAAGAATATATTTAATATACTAAGAGCATCCCTATAATATCCTGTATTTTCGCAATCTCCTCCCGACATTCTCAGAATAAAATCTATATATGCTGCTCAGGATCAAACAAAATTGATAATAATGTCAGAATGACCTCAAATGATGTCAAAATAACGAAAAAAAAAAATGATTAAATTATATTTGAAAGGTGAATTTTGTAATCATACTCTCGTCATTTTGACGTCTGCACTTTGACACAACGTCCTGTTTTACTTGAGTTTCTTCTTCGCACGAGTGATATGGATTTATTAAAACGAATATTTCTCGCGTTTTACATTTCAAATTAAAATTTTATTCGCAGTCTAGCTCAAGTGAACCTCGAGCTGTTGGCGAGATGCTAATCTCGCGGGGTGACCGTTGACCCCTTATCACGCGACCGGCCTAAGTTATCTTTCGACGTAAATTTCATTCTGAATTCAAGAAGGAGAACGACGCGATGGTGAGATTTCGTGTAATATCGCGGTCGACGGGGGCCATTATCGTATCCCATCATGCACGGAATTTTTTAATACCGCGATTCGATCTGAAAGTCAGATGAAATCCATTCCGAAAGATAATTTGCGGACTCCGATGTGCCGTCAGGCTGAATCCGCGGCGTACGAACTTCTCGCGCGTGATAAACTCACCGATGTCGCGAGTAAGTTTCCCGAATCTGACTTGGCAATTTGCGACTGCGATCCGGAGGGTTTTTGGGAATAATCCGAAAGAGTAAATTCCAAATTGTTGAAATCTCACGAAACATCCGTCTCTCGGCCGTTAATTGAGTAAAATTGATTAACGGTAATTAAATATCTGTAATTAGAGCGACGGAATTAAATTAGTTGTCAAATTACACGAGCAGTCGGATGAAATAAAGCAGATGAAAATAAACATGATGTATTTATTAGATAATTAATTGACCACTCTCAGGTATTCTCTCTGAAATTAGCAAATCCAATAAACGTTTTATATAAAATCACGTAACGTTTCATTCCGAACGTTTATTGCTTTACGTTCTTCCTTCCCCTCGTCGATTCTATATTTTTATTCAAAAATTCGTTTAATGTGCAACATCAGTGACTGATGCATCTATCTAGCGGTGGACGCCAATTACGAAGGCCTGCACTTGCAATTTATCCGAAACCTACTTTATCGAACAAAGTATTTAAGAACATCTGCAATAATTTTATACAATTCCCCATTTAATTTCCCACAAATCGATGCAAGGATTCATTAATCCGGTAATTAGATTCTCCTGATAGAAATAAATAAAGCAACGATCGACACGAAAATGATTCGCTTTGATTTTCAACATTGGATAAATTTTCGTGTTCATAAAAGGGATCTCAGAAGTCCGGAGATGATTGAAGAATATCGACATTGTTATTAACATTATTCGATTATTCAAATTATGTCAAAAATAAAAGTCATTGAATATTTCAACTAGTCCAATCATTGTTTTCATCATCGGGACTGCCCAAAATTTTTACCCCGTCGGTACTGCGGAAAATCCGTTACCGACTCTCGGGCCACGCAGTGCGCCTCGGGCGGCGCCAGGTGGTGCCGCGCGCGCCACCGAACGTCGCGGGCCGCGACCACGCAGAATCGTGCGGGATCGGTGGATCATGGTGTCGTCCGACGTGTCGCTCAGCGCATCGAGCCGCGACGTCCGCGAGAATGTAAATAAAGCGCCGCTTAGCTGACCAGCCCGCCGAGCGTGAGAGCACGTCGCCGCCGAGAGCCGCAATATGCGCGCAGCCGAATGCGCGACGACAGCCGGCCCGTCGAGCAATCACCAAAGGTGCGTAGAAAGAAGCCCGGTCCCCGTCCCGCCGGACCTTCCCTCCCCTCCCCCCTCTCGCCCCCCTCGACCTCGGGCCGCGGACGCACGTCACCCTGGACGCTCGCGTGTCCTGCCTGCTCTACGTCGCCGTCTCGGGCCGGGCGACCTCGGAACCAAACGCGTGACGCACACGCGCGCTCACGCGCCCACTGTGCACAGATATATGTATCACTAGTGTGACAGTTGTTTTGTTGTTTTGTATGCATGACAGCATAGGTCGCGGGAAGGAGTATGCGATAATGTCAGTCGTTTCGGTTCCTGGGACGAATTTGTCGGCGGCGGTGAGATTTCGAGCGAGCGGAGCTCGCCCTCCTCGTGGAAAATGTCACTCGCAGGGATAGAGGTGAAATGAATGGCAGGAGATGGCGAAGGCAGTTTGTTTTTTGAATTAGCGAACGTAACAGCAGGAAAAGTGTACTTTGTGTTGCATAACACTTTTTATTGTTCTTTTGTTCCTTTGTTCTGGCACAAAACATTTGCACTGGAATTGTTACAGATCTACTGGCAGATTATGGATTTCTACTGATTGCAGTTGATAGTTATATTGTATAAATATGTTTGCAGATTCTTGAGATTTGTATTTTTAATTATCTTTTAACTTCTCTATCTCGAGTGTTATATCTCGAGCACACTTGTGATGTATTATTTGATCATTATATCTCAATTAACTTCTTATCTTTATAAGCCTTCCTGCAATATCTGCCGTTTTATTTGTTGCTTGAAAGCTGCTGTTTTTATCAATTATATTAATACCATAATTTTTTATATTTCTATAATTATGAATTTTTTTTGTGTGTGAGAAACCTTGTATTTATTCATTATGAGTATTAAAAATGTATTTATTCATTTTGAAAAAAACTTAATTGAAACGTATTTCAATTGATTTTTCTCACCTATTTCTTTGTTAGCATTGTGGTGGTAGCAAACTCATTACAAACATTACTCATCACAAATTGTATTACTCGTCACAAATACTAAACTTATTATTCATGATGCTGATGAATGATATTTATTCAAAGAAAAACTTTATAGATTAAAAAGATTAAATTAATAAAAGCATTTCTCCATTAAAGAAAATAATAATTTTGCATATCAGTTTTTCTTATAAATATATTTATATTATAAAACTTGAATAGAAAATATTAATTTTTGCTAAAATTAAAAATTATATATAATTAACTTGAATATATTTTTATATGCGGTATATATATATATATATATATATATATATATACAATTTTTTATTGAGAATAATATATTATTAATAATTTATACATTATTTTTTTAATTAGCTGAGTTTTTATTCTTTTGTTTTGAAAGTATCAAGTCGTAAGAATGGAATTTCATTTCGAGATAATCTTATTTTTATTGGCTTATCACTAAGCTATACTATCTTCTCCTTTGTATTTCTCTGCCTATTTCCCCATTACGACTGATAAAACCCTACTATTTAATAGACGGACATGCGGAGACAGTTGATAAGTGCTGCCAGAAAAATCTTAACGGTATACTTGTTTTGGCATTATCTACGCGTGACTTATGCTAAGTATACATTGTAATTATCTGTAAAGATAATTCCTATATTTCTAGAGATAAATGTCTTTGGCGATAATTGTGTATACTTAACGTACGGCGCGGCTGTACAAATTCTACAGAGTACGTCTAATTCTAGAGTTGCCAATTCATCGGCTGATAATAGATTATTATTTTTGCAGATGAACGTCCCATTGTATGGCGTTCTCGGAGCTGCCGCTACTCTGCTTACTTACATCCTCGGCATAGGAACAATTGTAAAACTCTTCATCTGCTTGCTTGCGTTAATTTTAGGGTAAGATAAAAAAGCTTTTATTAAAAGCAGAATGTACATAAAATATGTACATTCACATGAAGATATTAACAAATATTAAATTGTAAGGAATAATTAATATTTATCAAATAAATATTTATAAATATTTATCAAAGAATAATATAAGGGAATGTTTTGTTGCAGGACATTGATCTGTATATACAAAACGTACTCACCGAATCTCGACAATGTGATTAAGTCTGAAAGAGAAGATTTAACTAAGAAGACTGAAAAGTTCCGGCAGGTAAATGAAAATTTCGAAATAATTCATTGCTTATTCGCGACTTACATAATATTTCATATTTTATATTTACAGTATATACTAGATCTGTCTAGGGAGAGGATGACATTTACATTAGATAAGAGAATAACTGGTAGCCGTATCATTGATGAATCCCTGCAAGTACATATTTATAGAACAATATTTATAGAAGAGTATCGAATCGAAACTGTTGATTATTGAGCGTAATGTATTTGTTACTACTTTTAGGAAATTTTGGATTTCTTGATCAGAGATTATGTGGAGCCGTGGTACAGCGTTGTTACGGATGATGAAGAATTTGTCTATTCCGTTCGAGATACTGCCCAAAAAATCGCAATCAACGTAGCAAATCGGTATGTGGAAACGTCTTATTAATGTTTATTTAATTGTATTAGAATTAAAATATTTTATATTAAATACCTTTCTTCAGCTTTATTAAATTTATTTAAAGCCTTGAATTAGAAACTAAGAAGTTAAAAAATGACCTAATTTATTATTGATTCAAGTTCTTTTGTTTAATATCGACAATGTACAAAACAGGGTCAAGAGTGTTGATTGGATACCCTACTTGACTACACGACTCGTTGACGATGCGGCCTCACACGTCAGGCTGTATCGACAAGCAAGCGCGAGGATGAAGCAATTACGATCGAACAGGGTCCAGAAAGGTAGTGCCAGCTCAAGCACATCGGGCGGGACACCGAAGAAGACGCCCACTCATCGGCGAAATAAAAGCGAGACCGATGTGTCTTGGTATTCGCAGTCGAAATTTTATATACCTAATCTGTCATCACTCACCGAGCCAATTGAATCGTCTGGCGACGAAAAGGAGGATGAATCGCTGGAAAAGATATTCTTTGATCTCGAGGTGCAGATGGAAAGTAATTTGATATCCAGGGACCTGGTATGTACGAACGACACCCAGGAGTTGGAGTTCCTGGGTGAGATATCCGAAATCCTGTTGTACCTGGTACTACCCAAGGCGGACTTTGATTGTTTGACTGTAAGATTTGTCTTAAGGGAATTGTTAGTGAACGTTATAATCAGACCGTTGTTGGATCTTTTCTCCGATCCTGATTATATTAATCAGGCGTGTATATGGCTGGTGAGTATAACACATTGATGCTCTAAAATTTTCAATTATGAATTTTATAAATATATAGAATTAAAAACTTTTATTCTTTAATAAAAACTTATTTTCAAATTTATTTTAAAAAATTTGATTACATTTCTGCTATTTATTGCAATGTTTTATTACTGAGAATAACGATAATTTCTATTTGAATAATATGTAATATTCCGATTTTTTTGTTTTAGTGTACTAAGGATGGTGGTTTACCAAGTGATATCTTTTTAACAGTAATTAGAATTACGGACAATTTAGACGAATTAATGGCGACAAAAAATATAGTTTGTAAAGAAATAGCGCATTTGCGCTCAAAGGACTCGGGTGGAGATGACGATCTGTCGGTAAAGCAACAACTGAACAGCTTGGTTTACGTGAAGAAAATTCTAGAGACGAGAATCATTGGTATGCAGGAGGGTTTGGAAACGGAAACAGATGGTATTGGTGCTCAACCAGAGTGGAACAGATTGCTCATACCAGGCCAGAAACTAGTTAACTTACCATTAGATGAATTGCTGAAGAATAACATCGCGCTCAGTTACTTCATTGATTATATGACCTCCATAAATGCAGAAGCGTACCTGTTCTTTTACCTGAATATCTATGGATGGAGGGTCTCGGCCGAACAACAGATATCAGATATCGAATTACAAAAGATCCAAAATGCTCAATCTGGCACAGGTGCGATTGGTACTAAACGCAAGAACGCGGATCTAGATAATTTAAAAGAGGCAGCTACAAAGATTTATCAGCAATATCTCAGTGACAAAGCGTCTCCCAAGCTGCAACTGGATGATACACTGGTAAAGAGCTTGCTTACAAGAATGAAGACAGAATCGGTCAAAGAAACATGGTTTGACGAACTACGAAATTGTTGCTACGAGAAACTACAAAATGAGGAGAGATTCTTGCCAGGCTTCAAGAGATCATTGGCTTATGTAAAACTGCTCGCGGAATTAGATCTACTGAAAGATCCAGTATCCGAAGACGACGCAAAATCCTTGGACAGCATAAGCTTGTCGAGTACGAACAACGAATTAGATAATTTGGAGGAATTATCCGAAACATACAAAATCGACGATACGAAGCTCGTAGTAAAAGAAGGTGCTAAAAAATCGAATTCCTCGACGAGCTTAACGAGCATAGGAGAGGCAAACGAAAGAGCATCTGATGAGGTTGATGCAGATACGAGCAATCTCAAAGGTGTGAAAAACACGCGTATGGGGTCTACAGCGGAGATCGAGCAAATCAGTGAGAGAAAGGATATTTCGTTTTATATGGAAACCAATGCGGACCAGTTTGTCAAATTGGATGAAAACAACTACGATCAAAACGCGATCAAAAAGCTGCAGCAAGGCCGCTTTGAGATCAATGCCACGATTATAGAAACTGGTATTGTCAGCGATCGCGGAAAAACATACGGCATATACGCGGTAGCAGTCACGAAGAATTACGACTCAGGCTACAAGGAGAAGTGGCATATCTATAGACGATATTCCGATTTCTATGATTTGCATCAGAAGATCAAGGAAAAGTATTACGATCTGGCGAAAATACCTTTCCCTGCGAAGAAGGCCTTCCATAATATGGAGCGCACGGTGTTGGAGAGACGAATGTTGATGTTGAACGCATGGATGTATCAATTGACGAAACCCGCGATCATGGACGGTCACATGGGATTGCAGAATCTATTGTTGGCCTTCTTGGAGCAAGGAGATTACGATAAAGGAGTCACTGGCGGGCAGATCTCGAGAACGGTAAATATGAGTAATCTGCTTATTTATGACAAATTATGACATGTGTATAAATTAATAAATAAATTTTTTTAAAATAAATTACAAAATATATTCTAATTTTTATAACAATTATGAATACGTAATATAAAAGAAAGCTAATTGTCTAAATATTTGCTTTATACAGATAGACACCTTAATGAATCCCTTAAAAACGTCCATGAAAAGTGTCACGCAGGCGGTTAAAACCATGCCAGACAACATGCTGAGCACAGTGGACGGCGTAATGGACAATCTGAGCAAAATTTTTGGTAATCCTAAGAAGACAAGTATATTTTACGAGAATACCAAAGTCAGCGCCGGTCTCGATACAGAGGTATTTGTCCTTTATACGTTCACATGGTCCAGAATATCGAGTCAGTTGAATCATTCAATTCGTATTTTCCACAGACCGATGACAATATCCCGTTACGAATTATGCTCCTGCTAATGGATGAGATCTTTGATTTAAAAGTGCGAAATCAATGGCTGAGACGGCGGATTATAACGCTACTGCGTCAAATCATTCGCACGATGTTCGGCGACATAGTGAATAGAAGGATAGTGGAGTATGTATCGTTCATGACCAGCCCGTCAAAAGTTGCGGGGTATCTGCACTTATTCAAGTAAGTAAATGGTATTGATATATCTCAAATAATAACAAACATTTTCATATAGAATTGACGTTCATCAAACATTAGCATTAATACTTCCATATGAAATGATATATATTTCATCATATATATTTCATATATATTTCATTGTTCTTTACAATGATTATTTTATTTCTATTCACGAAAGATAATAATCTAGGAACAAAGGGAAGGCTAAGTGAATTAATGATGTGTTGCAGGAACAGTTTCTGGCCGAATGGCGTAAAAGCTGAGAGTAAACCGCCGCGAGACACGGAGATGAAGAACAGAACACGAGTGGCAGCTAAGATAGCTTTGCTTTCGTGCCTCTCGGATGAATTGAAACATATCATAGGCAGCGAAACGACGAGACGCGGCTTGTTGAGGGTATTCGAGTTGTTTCAGCGGCCCGTACTAAACAGAAGACTGTTGTACGTGCTGCTGGAAGGTGTCGTCGAGACTCTATTCCCGCAGAACAATCTAGTGACAATTTTCAGGAAGCTTTATTCGGTATCGCCGAGGGTGAGAAATAAGTGTAAAACAAAATCTTGATGGAAGAATAGGACGGACTGACATCCGAATGCAATGGTGTGAGAGCGACTATGCGGTCGAAAAAAATCCATAGGACGGAGTTTCGACTTCATTATCAATCTTCAGTAAAATGCATCTCTTCTCTTCGGATAGCTTAGAAATTTATGATATTAAGAAAATACTCGTGCAAAGTGTCCAACTTAAAGAAACATATTTAAGATATCTGTGCCTTTAACTTATTGAACTCATATTCCATTTTATTCTTTATTTTCTTCGTAGTAAAACATTTAAAAATGAATAAAATACTATTTGTAATTAAATCTTTCATTATTTTTAAAAAGAGTTTGCTTTCCATTTTTTTTCTTTATTTATTTTAAAAATAGAAGCAATTATAGTATATTTATTATTGTAACGTGTACTTAATATAAGTGTGAATTTAGTAAACTGTGACTAGCGTTCAGATGCTTTACGAATTTTCGTTATATTGAAGCAAAATAAAAAGGATTAAATGTAGAGCTCAATAAGTTAAGGAATTGTAAATCGTTACGCTTATTAAGATATTATTGGATGTTTAGTCTCTTCAACCAGTCCATTGAGCTGCAGTATGCATGTGTATGCCATTGCATCGGACACCCGTCGCGCCTATAACTTTCGACAGGGAACAAAACGAAAGTCATACGCTTTCATATTTTAACGATTTATATGTTCAACGATGCGCACGTCGGAAAAGTTACATCCTGCGAATTTTCCTCGTTAGTTAATTTAAAAAATTCGGACTATTTCTAATGAAACAAAAATATCTTCGAAATCTTTTGAAAGAAGATTTGTAAGCGTAATGTAAGAAAATAAGTAAATTATCTCAAGAATAAAAGATAAGATAATAACCTCTTAGAAAAAATAAAAATTACATTGGAACACTAAAAACTAAAATATTAAAAGCAAGCTTAAATTTAGCTTGCTTATTTAGCCTCGTTCTCTCTCGTTAGGCTACTTGTAGATAGATTGTTTCTTACGAAATACAATAATAATAAGATTTTTTTCTCTAGATCCGCTAAAAATGCGATAAAAATTTTCCTATTATCTTGAAATAAACTATACTCAACGAATAACTCACTGCGCGATTAGAAAGGCAGGCAGTGTCAAACTTTTCCAGACGTGTGCAGTTATTCTAAGTGATCTAGTGGCCAAAAAATATGATATACGGATTTCAATTGCGTAACCGAGTCTACAGCTCGCGGGCTGCTACTCTCATATTAATGTAGGGTAATGTAAAAGAAACTCACGAATTCCTTGTGATTACCTCGTAGGGGAATGCAATAAGGTCGATGGAAACATTCCACTTGCATTTTAAGCTACAACGGCTAGTTAGTTAATTATCCTTTTTACAACTATCCTCAAAACTGCAACGTACTACGTAGATGTAAAAGGAATACTGTACATCATGATTTACTTAAGTTCTAGACGATGCAAAGTGACGCGAAACATGCGATCAATTTAAACATATAATTTATCGTCGATATTATACTTAATTATTTATGTTGGACTACACTGAAGTTTACCTGTGCCATTCGATTGAGCAATGCCTATTTATTTATTAGCGAAAAATTAACAGCAGTCTCGATGGCGCCCTTCAGACACTTATGGGAATTTATGAGGACACTATTCTCTTCGTTACAAATACGAAACGCAGTTGTATAAAATTGTTGTACATTATTCTATCGTACGTCTGTAAAGTTATTTCTATCTCATGTTAAAACGCCATACACTTATCACGTTTACTTATTAAAGGAACTATTTATAACTTGGGTAGTTTCTGGTTTCATTCCTAAATGCATCCCCATATGCCAAAAGTATGCGACGTATATTTTTGTAGATAAATACATCCTTGACATCTGAATATGCGTAAAATTACTGATGATAGTTTTAATATAATTTTTTTTATCAGAGATTATTGTATTTTTATATTAATTCTATATTATACAACAAAATTGTGTTTTAAAAAGGATTAGGAAAATTGTTTTAGAAAAATCGTCGACCAAAATTAGTGTGAATACTGCAATTAAAAATTACTCTAGAAAAGCTACAAAAATTAAAATTAGTCTTTTCGAGTTTTTAAAAGAGTATAGAGTGTTATTAGACACCATTATTGCATTGAATTCCTAAACTTTTCTAACAATAAGACTCAAGGAGCAATCATATTGAGCTCTAGGGTATTTATAGTGTACCGATGCTAGAATAAGTTGGAGCGTTTCTGCTTTCGAGCTTAGTTAAGCACAGAGTTGAGCCGCCGATTCGAACGGGCTCGATTGTTCGCTCATCGGGCGCGCGCGGGCCCTCGTTTTGTCGTCGACTAAGAAGCGAAAGCAAAGAACGGACGAGGGTGTTCGAAAACAAAAGAAGTTTATTACGGGCTCGCCGTAGAAGCACGCAGGGGGCGGGGGGCCGCGCCACGAAGATGGGGGAAGTAGAAAGGGATGCTCGGGAAAGAAAGACCGAACGAGGGGGGCGATCAGTGGTTCCGCCACAGGCAACCCCCGTCGTACTTTGTACCGCTTCTCCCTTAAACTAGTACTTGATGAGCCAGCGTGGTCTTCCAACGTGACACGCGGAAATGGAAAATACACGAAGAATCTTCTCACTTAATGAACTTGTCGTGAAAACTTATATAACAGTAAAATAACTGTCATCAAGGGAATACAATAATTCTTGCAAAAATCTTTTATTTGTCAATAATAAAAACAAGTTAAATATGTCAATGTGAAATTAGAAATACGAATTAAAATTAAAATTCTGAATGTTATATTTCCAAATTTCTGCGAGTTTCTATCGCGGACATTTACTCCAGCGCAAAATAACGTTGCAAGGGGGGAGGGGGGTTGAAGAAGCGCTGAAGCGTCGGAGGTACAAGGGGGGAAACAAGCGTCGAGGGCTTCGTGCGATTTAACGAGTAGGGGTACGCGGAGAAAAGGACGAGGGGAGCAAGAGAGAAGGAAGAGAGAGCGAGAGAGCAAGGGGACAGAAGGAAAGCGAGAATATAGCGGGCCATTGTGCGAGAAGAATCGGGCACCGCGCGCGTATGCGTCTGCAGAAGGGGGTTCGCCGTGACGCGACGCGGCCCCCGGACTCTGTCAGAAAAAAGGGGGAGTGGGGCGAAAAGAGAGAGAGTGAGAGCGAGGGGCGGGAAAGGGGAAAGTAACGGGCATACGTGAGCGACTGGCCCTCGCTTACTCCAACGAAAGAAAATCGATATGCATGATTCACGCACGCGAGAGCGTGCCGAAGAGGGTTGGAGGGGGGCGAGCGGGGCGCTCTTGCTAGGGGAGCAGAAGGCTGGCGAGAGAGAAAGAGAGGGCGAGAGAGGGGCCAAAAGAAAGTCATGTGACGGAGGGAGAGAACGACGGGGGAAGATGAGGGGGAAACGGACCACGCTCTCCGTCGCAGCGCACTTCTCTCTTCCCTCGACCGCCTCGTGTTCTCGAAACGAAATGGGGGGACGAGCCTCCGGGTGTACGACAGTAGTACGCACACCGCGCCCGGACACACGCGTAATTCTATACGTAAGCGCCCGCGCGCGTGTTCCCGCGCGTGACGGGGAGGGGTATACCCCGCGATGCTACCCCCTCGGTTACTCGATCAGTCGTGTCCGAGGTACTCGCGTTGTCACGTTAACGTAGTGTCGTGTTGCGTCGTATCGCGTCCCGTCGCGACGCGTCTCGTCGGCCGGCGGCGGCGGCGACGCGCTACTTCCGGTTAACCGAGTTTTCACCCCCTCTCGAATAGGGGAAACCGTTGTAAATCCGCGCCGAGTTCGTTATCACGCGCGCGAAACACGGGAAAACGTGCGTCTTACGTACGTCACGTTTTCGGATCAACTTCGACGATGCGTCACGAATGTACCAATTTCGATTCGTGCAAACTGTTTTTTTGCGTTCACGTTTTCAAGAATTTTTAAGTGTGTTTCCCTCGGATGGGGTAGAAATTTCAGTGATGAAAAATTCTTTGATCGAGTGATATCTCAAAAAATTGAAAGATAAAATCTGAAAAGTGTTTATATTAAAATATTTGAAAAATTATAAGAACGTTTAAATACCTCTTTATTGTTTTTCTTTTCTATTAGTTTTATTGACTCTTGCAATATTTTAATTTTTGATATTAATTAATGATCCACAAATTTTGATATTAATTAATGAACCACAAATTAAACTTTATGTAAAGTAAAATTCATATTTATTTATTTATTGTGCTTTATTATCTAAATATTATCAGTTAATATTGACGATTGCTTTGATCTGTGCAAAATAATTAGATCATTATTTTAATTATTCAAATCAGAGAAATTGTTTTTCTCAAGTATTTCTAATTTTTTCTCATTAAATATAACACGTTTAATTATTTTTTTACATTATTAAATATAATACATGTAATTATTAGAAAGCATTCACATTTTCTGAGAACGCTTCACGCGAAACTGAAGTTTTCGATGTTTGGCATGCAACCACCTAGTGCACTTCTATCCCGTCAGGTCTTCGTGATTAGAGCGAATCTGGAACGAAGGCTCGTCGAAACTGCGACGAAATAATTTGGAGAACAAAGTATTCGCCGCCAACGCGGCTGCGCGTTTTCCCGCCACGAGGTGTAGTAAGGGTGTAAGAATGAATGGAGCGGGAGGGTGAATCGCTCGCGTATGTCGTTCGCGTTGCGAAACACGCGTCGCTTTCAATGAGGACGATCAGTGTCCGTTTTTAAATAAAACCCTTTTTGTCTTGAACAGTCTCGACGTTCTCTTCGAAGCTCTTTTAATTGAAGCAAAAATGATCATCAGCAATTTTTACGCTTACCGTGAAAAATTGAATAAATTAAAATAACATTAAATTGAAAAAGTTTTCATATAAAAATATTCAAATCGATGAATATTTTTAAATCAAAATTGATCGTCTTAATTGCATATTTTATTCATCTCAATAATTCTTCAACAATGCTCTAAAAATGACAAAAATGTGTAAATATTAATAGATTTTAAAATCCACTAAATTCAAAATTAAATGTCGGTAACGTTCATATCGTGTCCATCTTGAAAATAATAGCTCGCATTTCGGAATCTACAGCGATCGCCAGAATGTCAGAATAAGGGTTCATACGCGTTATCGTTCACAGGATAAGCCTGCAATTGCGAACGATCGATCTAGCGAATTTGCGCAATCGTTGCTCTCCCGAACGAACCCTACGGCGTGAGTTATAGACCTTGTAATAGGATTACGTAAGGGACGCGTGCAGATCGATTACGTATAAACAGCGACGAACTTTTCCACTCAGAGGATCGGTATGACTCAGAAAGCACGATGACGTTGCGTGCGCGAGAAAAAAAATGCGTATTCAACGCGTGGAATCTGGGTGACGCATCCTAGACGCTCGCGAAAGTGCATCTTTACTTTCTTTCAGCCACGAATACCTTTCCGCTACAAGTCTACGATCATTCTTTTCTCGGCAAAATTTTGTTTTAAAAAATAAAATTAATATCGCAGTCTTCATTTCGAATTGAATTCTAACAGATTTTTTCTGCAAAAATCAATTTAGATTGAATAGTGTCTATTTAAATATTAAAAAGTGGCAGAAAAAAATTCATATCGTTTTCTTTTTTCAATTTCAGAAAATTATCGATGCTTGAAAAAGATGCACGATTGTTGAGAGATCATTTATTAATTAATAAATTGTACTTCTTTCATCTACATTCTACATTGACGCGGCATAGAAGATTCGACCGACGATTCGAAACTACCCTTCACGAGCTATTCCATTAAGTTGCGACGAGATTCGCCCTTTTGGCGAATAGGCTGAGTGGCAGATGCTAGCTAATGCAGCGATCACCCCAAAACGTTGACAAATAATCGGTTCGGATTGTTCCAGGGAAACAAAGAATAATTGATTCATTATAAATGTTTCTGGATTATCGATTACATAAAAGCTCGACTTTCCAACTTCTGAATCTCTGCGCTGTAAAGTTTAAAGTTAGTGTGTCACGAGTGTGCCGCGTTCGTTGCAGTTCTGCGAATCTTACGAAAAGTTAAACTTCTGTAACTTCTATCAATTCACGAGATCTCTCCTGCGAATCGAGGCAAAATTTTCTCTAAAATTCACAACTTGCGTATATAAATATTATTAATTTTAGAATATGGCTGATTTCTTTAAACGCGTGGATTTCGTAAATCCATCACGTCCGTACTTTTGAATTTTTTTTCGTATTAAAATAATAACAATTAATGTGAAGACAGTTAAAACGAGAAAGGGGGAGTCGGAGCGTGATACCGATCCGCATGTGTGTTTGTGTGCATAAGGATCAAGGATTATAGCCCATTTATCGAGAAGTCTGAATAGTAATTCGCGCCATAGGAGGCATTCGGAACAGGATGATTCGGCGCGATCCAAATGGGGCGACCCGATGTTCGTGCAGGGGGCGGCTCCGGGGATTTCGATGCAAGGCGCGCGGCGTCGCGAATCAACGATGGACGCGACGTACGATGTTCGGCTCTTGCCGCGTCCATCGGTTCCCTTTTCCTCTCCGTACAGTCATCATTTTTATTCCATGTAGTCTCTCTATAGTATTCGCAACGTACAGTAATGCTCAAATTTGTCAAAATGTTATTTCTATGTTAATTTTATTTTCCACGTGTATATCGGTACTGTCTTCTTTACGTCAACTTTGCAATCTTATTGACTCGCGGATATCTCAAAATCAATACACGCACAATTCCGTCGTTAGATTAGCCACGCTATATCACCGTTCGCCTTACTCACTCTCGATATATTTGTTCGTGAGTTAGATTTTATTATGTTCTCATTTACATTAATCGCTCCTATCTCTCCTATTGCGAGTTGCCGGGATATCCGAGATTGAACCGTTAGGGCGATTAAATTACATGTTACACTTTTCGATCTTGCATAAATGCATCGAGGAAACCTTGATGCCGAGAAGCAAAACGAGAAGTACTCTACTCCGTTTCTCTCAGCCATTCTTCGACATTGTCGCGCTCTTCCGATTCCTTCTTTCCGCTCCTGCCTTTGTCTTTCGCTTATTCCGCGTCGACGTTGTCACGGTACGCGCGTGTAACGTAAGAGAAGAAAACGGAAAAACGACGCCGGCCTGCGGTCGGACGGATCTGGTTCAGAAACGAGATACGCCTGAGAGACCTGACGTAAACAAACGGTAACGTGTCGCGTCTCCGTAGACGACAGAAACTAGTATGTGATCAGCGCTCGATACCTATCGATCATCAACGCAATCAACGCGTAAGTACTCGATAAATCATTTTGTACCATACTAGCCAATTTTGAGAAACATTCTCAAGAGAATATAATATTTCCGCATCCTTTTTGTGCCTTCAGATGTGGTCTTTTCATTGAAATAAAATCAAGAGATTGCTCATTTAATGCACAACATTACTAGTGTTTCATTTTTATAAGAGATTTAAGGGATTATACATTTCGCTTTCTTTAGCCTTATATCTTTTCATTTGTCGCACAACAGTGTTGTGAATAATTTTCCAAATTATTATAATTGAAATTGAGAACGACAAAATTTCAGAGCCGTGTCTCATTCGCGGTGTTTAGCTTTTAGACAAATAATATTTTCACATTTATTTTGTTTATATAAATGTTAAATCTCTCTTTATTTTATTACGCAAGATTAATTTTGCAATGCTATATTGAGCGATATATTTGAATAATCTTAAAAAGTTTTATTTATATCTCAAATGTACCTTTTCATAAAAGTTTCACATCATTTCTCTTGCCACCTCATATTTTCCCCCATTTTAACATTTATACCATAGAGATACAGTGACGTTCGAACACGTACGAACGTAACTCGGATTCGCTTCACAGCCTTTAGGGTCAATATGTCTTTCCAATATGCTGGGCAACACCTGCGCGTTGTTGGAAAATATTCGTTTTACGCGAGCATCTGCCCCAACGCGATCCAGTGGCCCATTTCCAGCTGCGCTGCGTGCCCCGGAAGTGAGGCGCTTGCCTCGATTAATTATAAATTATACGGGATGTCGCGTTTCCTCGGAAGCTTATTTTTTATATCCATATCCCTTGGTTCAACGACGAATTAGACAATGAACAGAAAATATGAAATAGTAATGTACACTCTTCTTAGGTAAGTTTGGAAATCACTAGAGAAAAAATTAAAAATTTTGAAAAACTAACGTTATTGTGGATACTTTGTTGTATGGATTATTCTTTCTTAGGAAAACATTAACAGCTATTAAATTTCATGTATGATATCTTTAATATTCTATATAATAAATAATTCTTCGGTAATGATTTAATATCAATAAATGTTAAAATAAGTGAAGAATTAATGAGCATATATATACACTTACAACGAGATTGCCTGAAAATATCTGTGTTTTGAAAAACAGCACATAACAAAAGAAATGTGTGAATAATAACATAGTTGATCTTACAAGGGGAGGTCGCAGCTGACTACCCACCGATTTGGATCTGCTTTCACGTGGTGAATCTATATGGTAAGTACATATGTCATGTAAAAGCGTTTTGTCCAATGCGCCTTAGAAATAATATTTTTTTATATTTAAAATTTCGGCGATTTGGCCGCGATCGATAGTGTAGTTTATGAGACCAAAAGTTAGNCACATTATCGATCAGTGCCATGTGGCGTAGCGAGCTGGCNCAAGGACTAGTAATAGCGAGGACGCCGGATCGAGACCACTAGTGTCAAANTTTTNTTTTATTTTTAATATATATGTATAATGTCTTATTTATGATTTTCGGATATATTTAGGTACGCATACATATTCTTTAATATATTTATTTACATAAAAAAATNGGAATTATAAAGTCAGTTATAAAGTAATAGAAATACTTACAAATAAAATATTTTTACGAACAAAGATCAGATCAAATTAAATAGATACATGTTTCGTAAAGACGGTTATTCTAACGCTAGCAGAAAATTTTGAAAAACATAAGTGTAAAATGTTATCCAAATATATACAATAAATCTTGTAAGTCAATATGAACTGTAAAAAATAAAATGTTAATTAATATACGCTAATTATTACGCTAAATTTTTATGCTAATTAACAATTATAAATGAAGNAAAAAAAAAAAAAGTTTAACAACAGTGGTCTCGATCCGGCGTCGTTGCTATTACTAGTCCTTGCGCCAGCTCGCTACGCCACATGGCACTGATCGATAATGTGGCTAACTTTTGGTCTCATAAACTACACTATCGATCGCGGCCAAATCGCCGAAATTTCAAATATAAAAAAATACTATTTCTAAGGCGCATTGGACAAAACGCTTTTACATGACGTATGTACTTACCATATAGATTCACCACGTGAAAGCAGATCCAAATCGGTGGGTAGTCAGCTGCGACCTCCCCTTGTTAGTACCAAGGCTATACTTTGAAAACACCTGTCTCGCATTTCATTAAAAATCGCTCGAAGACTAAGGAAGAATAATAGAGCAAAACTCGTTTTGTCTGTACAAAAGGTAGGAATTTATTACGATATAATTATACAATTCATCATACGAACTTAATTATGTAATAAAGTATACAGCTGTTTTAGAAAATTTTGATTCTGAGCCGACACAGATACTCGAGCCAAAGTAAGTAAAAGCTTGATATGTTAAATCTTGAAAAGATATTCAAGATTTATTTACAATCTATTTTTAATTAGATAAAAATAAGTCTATTTCTATTGAAAATTGTGTTACTTTTATCAAAATTCTTGCCAATATTTTTATATTTAGAATAATATTCTTAACATAAAAATATTTAAACATACTAGTTAATCACTAGTTAGTTGGGTACTGTAGACATGTTATAGTTGCAGTTTATAACAACTACAATCACATATTGGATAAATATAATGAAAAATGAACGAAAACAAAATCGTCATTAGATACGCACAGGGGAGGGAGAGAAAAGAGGAGACACGATTAGGAAAGTCTGAAAGACTGTAATAGGAAGAAAGGATGGTGGCAATTTGCACTTAGTGCAAAGTATGTAGTACCTTGTCACGTTATTACGCTCGAAGTACTCCGGAGTAAGAGGGAAACGGGGTCCGGAGATGACTGAGGGCGCGGGAGGGACGGGAGGGGGGGATACAAGGTGTAGACTTACTTTGGACTCGGGTGTGGGATTACCGTACTTATATTCAACTCTAATATTAAGTTACCACTTTGCTTTACGGCAAGTGAACAGACCGCCTGCATATAGGAAGCCATCCGAGAGCTCCTGGGACAGTCTGTCCCATTCGTCTGGGCCCACCTACGAATGACACATTCGTCCGTTCCGAGGAAAGTCCCGCGATAGACCGACGGTGTTACTTCGCGTTAGCTTCCTCTCCTCGAAATATCGGGATGAGTAATATCCTTTCGCTATCGATCGCGTCCTCGTGAACTTCTGGAAGACAATCTTCGCGCTTTCTCGCACCGGAAAGGCATCCCCGTTCGTTCGCCGCGAAGGGCAGCCGATTTCACCCTCTTTAGCCGGCCGAAATCACCGAAATCCAGGGACGAGTGACGTGATAAAAGGAGGTATGTATAGTTGCGAGAAATAACTTGATTTAAGAAAATTGAAGTAAACATTCTATTCTATAAAATCGAATTTTCCAAATTCAAGAAAACACGAACTGGTCTCAGCAATTGTCCGACACAGTATAATATCTGATATCGTTTGTCGTAGAAAATTTCCCGCGCGGATACTTGACCTTTCTCCGGAAACCTCGTAAGGCTTCGATGTAATCCTGCTTGAAAGCTCGCTGTCAGTTTGCGCAACGCATTTTGCGTTACAACGGTAGACCGATAGAAAGAATGTCCGCATATAAGAAAGTAGAGGTACTGACTTCTGTGCGTGCTGGGGTATGCGCTGGACTTCCTAGCACCATTAGAAATCAGTACTACTCTTCTTAGCATTCGGCAATTAGCGGGGCGGAACCGTTCCCTGCATTTTACGCGCGGCGGCAATCGCGCTATCGAGGGATCGGGGAAGATAGGATGAAAATTAACGCACGCTGTGAAAATAATTAAACATCCTTCCTTTTAATCTTTCTCATACATCAATGTCATCATTTGCCTGTACATATTCTATTCGATTGCTATTTTTATCTTTACAGCTTCGAGCGCAGTCCTGTGGCTCAAAGATGTGACACTTATATAATATTTATAACTAACGTGGTGCCCTGCTTTGTTAAATTATAGTTTTTTTCCATTCACTTCCTACGTGCCTTCCTCACGAGATCTCTCCGGCATAACTTTTTTATTATTATATGCACCCATGGACAATGACCCCCCCCCCCCCTAGTTGGGATAAATTAAGAATCGTAGTTGTCTAAATTATTTATGTAGCGCGACATATGCTTGTACTTTGCGAATGTAATTAATTACGCAATCCGGTGAGAAATAATTGGTTGGAGAAATCGATGTCTTTTCGATCATTATTACTTACTGGGAATAAAGATATCGTGAATATTTAGTTTTTCTAGTAGTCAAATTTATTCAATGTCCGTCAATAGCTCGGCTCGGTTAAAAAAGAAAATTTCATTATATGCAATCGGGCACTCGATCGACGAGCTGTATACGAACAAATTACAAAATAGCACTTTATTGAAATTACTTGTACTAGGAGGGGCCGTATCATTGTTTTCCATGAATAGACGTATAATGTCGTACGCTTACGTAAATATTACATACATATATGTATATATATTTATATATATAAACACTACTTTGCGAGGAAGTATGAAACATTATAATAAATAACTTTATATTCATATGCAACGCGGAACTATACGGTAATGACTGTGGCGATGGCGTAAAGGAATATGTGCCTATATACAATAATATTAAATATGCCCGTACAAAACACAGCGTGCAACAGGCCAACTTTCCTGATGTCTTCTTAAACGCGTATCTGACGAAAAAGCGACGACAACAAGCACTCAGTTGAAAAGCGAGAAGATCAAGGATACTTGATACCCTCCTTACACAACGCGGTACGTACCAATTAAAACAAAATATCTACGAAAGAGTCTGAGTGGAAAAAATATATAATTATATAAAAATGTAAATAAGTGTCTAATTAGGAATAAACAATGAATTGTTAAAGACAAAATTCGTAAGATATACTTAATAAAAGAGAAAAATATATATAAGTCTGATATAAGAAAAAATGTAAGAATTTAAATTTATAAAGTCAGATTCATGTTTCATTTGTAAAAGATGTAATTTACATTTAAAGCGCGAATCAATAAACTTAAGAAAGTGTTTAATATTTTGAACATTAAATAATATTTTAGTCTATCATTTTCTAACTTTTATTTAGTTCTTTTTCCCGAAATGTTGAATATCAATTCAAAAACCTATTTGAAAATCCTGCATTTTTATCTTGTTCTAGCACGAGCACGTTTATTTTCCTTTATTTATCCTTAATTTAATTTTTTAGCCCCTAACTGCCGTTTTATTTGGGCTGCATTCGAGTATTCACTGCCAGTACTGAAAATCTAGTTTACATCACGTACATTATAGATTTTCAGTATTGGCAGTAATATCCGAACACAGCCTAGGACGCAGATTCTTCGAATACAATCGCAAATTCGGCTCTCTAATTCTTATCGATTATAACTTATCGTTAATGCATATTTAGCAAGACTGGAACGATTTCACCCCCGAGCGGGTTACCACGTCAAACGACGGCGAGGACGATGACGAGGATGACAAGATTTTTGACGAATCTGTCCAGTAGTTAGGTGGAATCCTTGTTTCGATTGTTTGCTTGAAGCCTCGTCCAGGTCTCACCGAGCGCTTTCGCGAAGTGATCGTCAACTGCGCAAAGAACGCTTAAGATTGGTCTCGGCTAAGACGGCTAAGGCTAAGACTAGACTGATTCATGATGGTCCAGCCTGGACCATAAAAACTATTACCATCCAAGGCCGGTCCATGCCGAATCCAGAATGTCGCATTTGCTTTATCCCTTACGGGACAAACGTTTAATGTCTGTCTATACTTACCACTCAGGCCGGGTTCCTTGTCCGTAGTAGTGGCGTTGAAGACATCTGCATACTTCTTTGGACCCAGAGACCGTTTAAAGTGTTCGTCGATCGCAGGATCGCTGACGCCACCCGCCGTCCTGATACCGGTCCTCTGTCCACCCGAGGCCGCGGTAGGCGTCGTCGTCGGTGTAGGCGTCATAGCAGTGTCCTCGATTGTGATACCTGAAAAAAACATGAGCAAATCATATCATCGTATCTCATTTGTACGTTAATTATATATTTTTAATCTGTTATTGTATGTAAAATATATACATTCGCATAAAATCGTTTTTGTCATTTTACAAGTAATATCAAAATAACAATTAATAAATTATAAAAGCAGACGATTTTAAAAAGATTAAAAATGAAGAATATAACAATTGGGAACATATAAGCAAGTTAAATACGATTTTCAACATGTTTTAAGATAGCAGAGCAGTTTTAAGATCTAGATACGTAGAAAGTCGCAATGTTCTTTTTAAAAGAAACAAATTTAGTTACAGATATAATTATTACGTTTTAATTGATTACTTAAAATCTTAAATAGTATTTAACAATAATAATTTACCAAATATATGAACATACTATTATTTTTAATATAAAAAATTAACTTCTGCAAATATGATCAATCTGCTTATTCTATTATAATAAATATCTGAATATCGGATACTGTTTTAATTTCATTTGTAACTAATACGAAAATGTATTATATGTTTCAGGAAAGTACACTAACACGAAGGAATGGTGTGGGGATTCCATCAGGGGATTAACTGTATTTCTATTGACGGATACCTTACATCTGCACAGCATCCCAGTGCAGCAAGCGCTGCATTGTCAAAAGACACCCTACAGATACATCCCTAACGACAATGGATATTTGGATGCTTAACAACAAATTCACCTTTTCTCTCGACACACAGTCAAAACATCCATTATTTAAAACAATTCGGTAAAAATTTCGAATATCTCGAAACTCGGAGATGAGATCAGATAAAAGCAAATTTATTATTTATATAAAATAATTCATGTTATATAATAGTAAAATTGATAGTAAATTAATCGATGAATACTCGCTTTGGCTATTCATTTGCCACTACTAATTCGGGTGTTTAATGTTCAGTATTTCAATCGTTTCACAAATACACATCTTCATTTTGACCTTAATATAAATTTTTATATTTCATTCTTTTTATAAAAATTAATAATATTTCCAAAGGAAATATGAATTCAATTTAAATGAAGTGAATTCTAAATAAATAAATCTACTCGTTTCAACATTCAAACTTAACGTTTATTTCTCCGCACGAATTAAAATTGAATCTTCATTTTCGTCGTAACTTTACATAATATGCATCTTATTATTTCGATGTCAAAACTTTTCAAGATCGAAACTGTATATTTTCATGATCAATCGCACGAAAAACGAAACGCTTCATCTTATTATCTTGATCTCCGTGTCGGGATCTTCACACATTTTCAGTCAAAAGTTTGTTTATCTTAATCGATACGGAAAGATACTGATCATATCTTCTCTTTTTTTTTAGGAGGTTTCCATCATTATTAATGATCGCTTACCAACTTGCGGCGTGGTAGGAGGAACGATTACGCTCGGTCTGGTGATAGAGTGATGATTCGTTCTTCCTGCCGACATGTCCAACGCTTCGCTCTGAATCGGATCTCTCCTACGTTCTTTACGCCACGCGCTGCTCGGCTTTCGGTGCAGATTCACCTTCGGTCTCTCCTCTGCAATACAACGAAGATACCACTGTGAACGGCACTGTCGTTTGAAACGTCGATGGAAGTTTTGGAACTATTATTAATCTACTACTATGAAGATCCAGATTAAATACTCAATGTGGAAGAATCCTATTCGTCGAAGAATCGTTATATCGATTGATAATCAGAAGCCACGGTAGTGTTCCATGCCAAGTATACGCATACCGTACTTCATATCTATCGAGCTTAGTCAACTAACTTCTTTTGGAACGACCATACTTCTGCTTCGCTAACGTCTTTCGTTCTGAGTGAAAGCGCTTCGCAATCTTTTCGCTTTATAAAGTACGCGACAAAGTACAGTTAACAAAGTTTGGCAGCGCTTCCGAAAGCCTTGAAAACGAAATACGTGCGTTAAAAGAATAAGCTGACTTTCTCTCGGCTTTGTCGGACTGTAATAAAGAATGTGAACAATGTTAATGTTATTTTGATTTATAGGCGGTCATAAAGGAAAAAAGAAAAACGATGGACATAAGAGAACAATTAGGTTACTTGTAAATATTTTCGTAAGTACCTATTGTACTCTCGAGTCTCGTGTTCCACAGTTTACAATGATAATATAACATATGTAGAATTTCTTCCTTATAAATTTATTTACCATACTTCGCGACGAGACGCGTTATCGATCAGAATCTATCGGAAATCACGAGGGTCGTCTATTTCCGAGCGGCGGGGTATCTAAAATTGGAAAACCAATCAAACGAGACAACCCCTCGCCACGATCGGTCAAGAAGAAGAGTGGGAAGATGAAGAGACGGAGAAAGAGGACAACGAAGGACGAGGGTAGTAAAAACGAGTTCGGTTCTCAGGATGGGCAGGAAGCGCCTAATAGCCGTGAGAGGATCGTCAAGAAGATGGCGAAACTGGTTTAGAGGCTTCATACCGCAGGGAAAAGATGAATGGACCGTAGACTTGAACGGAAGCGGAGAGGTAGGGTTTCCTCGAGAGTCAGTTAACATCTCGATATGTACCGCCGATAATTAACGAACGCGCACATGAGTCTCGTCTCCCTTTATGACTCCAAATCATAGGGCGACTCGTCGTTTCCGCTGCTCAAGCTATCCGGCGAATAAATCGGGAGAGCCGAAGGTCCCTTTTAGTCCGTAAAACGAAATTTGACGAGAGAGGTAAAGCACTCTCATAACATCGCTCGGCGTTCATCATTTATGTACCTCTAATTGCATATTTTACAATGCAGTATATTTTGAGAATAATGCTTTTACTATTTTACTATTTTCAGCACTCTTCTGCAATTGTCACAATTTCAAAATCAAACACTAAAATGAAATAGCAAAGAGCTGACCGCCGGGCGAGATGCCGTATCTAATAATATAAAAATATTTCAATGAGTAAACAGTAATAAATTGTTTTTATTAATAATATCCATTTCAAATTGAATTATGTTATCGATATTTCTGAAATTTAACATATAGAATTTCAGCGTGCCTGAAATGCAATAAATAGAATTCTTTACGAAAACTATTCATGTTAATTTACTTTTGCGTTAACAAAAATCGATTCTAAATCTTATCTAAAGTAAAGCTATACGCTATATAATTTCCTATGTAATTTCTATCAAATAGATCCGATTAGCTAACAACGCAAGAAATTTCTAATTTTGCTTGCTGTAAACTCGTTCTTTGAATTTGCCTAAAANTTTTTATATTTTTTTTATTTATTTATATAATTATAATTCTCTTCGGCTCGCGTTTATTACGCTTTATAAAATGACATACCTTCCGATTTGCGAAGCAGTCGGAAGCTATTGATATTAAGCCACGGCTGCCAGAGGTGCCTTCTCTTGGATGGAAGCTCCATTTTATCGGTTTTGAGAGCATTAATAGCGAAGTCAAATTGCGATATTGTCCTCTCTTAGATATCGAACGAACACTTGACGAGCGAGGTAAAACTTTATTTCACTTCCCAAAACGTATTATATTATTTCCAGCGAGGATTTAGTTATCACTTCACTTCTTCAACTTCAGTAATATTATAGCACAATTTAAATTTTACGGTCCGTATTTTATTTCTATCAGGATCATTATATAATGGTAACAAATGCAAAAAACAAACGGGTTGACGATAAGGGTGCAAAAATAAAATTCAAAGAAAATATGACGGTATTTGTGATAAAATAAGTTATCTTGGTCGATAATGCGACCGACACGCGATTATCTACTAAAAACAATCGAGAGTACAAGAGTGTTCTCGAGTTCTCGCAAACAAATATGCATCAATTCCGTTCTTGTATGTACATACAAATACATACAAATCCCGATTGAAGTTTTTCTCAAACAATATATACGCCGATTGTCTTTACAAGCAATGTAATATATAAATAATCACTGGACCGTCAACGAAGATTACTCCTTGATGAAACTCGATCAATAAAGGTCGATACACTCTTCGCGATTTTTATTCTTGAAATGAAGAATATCGCGACACATTCCCACTAAAAATTCTCACTAAAAATTATTACAAACATTTCCTCTCGCAGAGACGCACTGATTTCTATTTTTTCCGAATATCTTTCTTAACTTCCGGATATAATGTTAGCGTCTCTGATAATCGATACAATTATCGTTTCATCCGCTCGCGGGTAGACGACCGATGGCGTTGGCGATCGCTGCGTAAGAGAATCGGGAGAGAAGATCGCGGAATCACTACGAAAGTAAAAAGAAAAGTGTATCCCTCAGTCAGCTACAATTATAAATGAATAATGATAACTTCGATACTCGTTAAGACAAAACAATAGCGAGACGCGCTTGAGATTTTTACCAAGAGATTTATACTATCGAAAAATAAAATCGAGAATTCGTCACGAAGGTGTGTCTCTTCTTTGTCTTGGCTCTTCTGATCTATCTCCGCTTGCAGAAGCTGCGGCGGACGAAGGAGGAAACTCGAAAACCGCGAAAGCGACGGAAAACGCAGCGGCGGAGGAAGAGACGCGAACACACGCACAGACCCCACGGCGCTCGCTGTTCGGCGTAGCCGCGGATAACGAAACGGTCATTTAACGTAATCGCGCGGTGCGCACGCTGAAGGGAGAAACGACGGCGACGAGGAATGGAAACGGCGAGACCGCGAGGTGGAACAAAAATGCGCGTTCTCTCAAAAAGAGAAGGAGAAACGCGTCTCTCTCGAAGGCGCGCTCTCGCGGTTTCGTGAATGCGCCACTCACGACTGTCTTAAGATTCATTCATTCATCCGCTGCCTCGGCTCGCCCGTCCGTTCGCCACCCTTCTCCCCGTGGCAACACGTGGGATCGAAAGAGGTTGTCTCTTTTACACGTACAAACGCACACGGGCGCATGCTGGCACCCGTACGGGCGCGCACCGAGGGTATCCTGCACGGATACACCGCGAATTAAGCGTGTATTTATAAGGTACTATAAGCGCGCGCGCTCGGCTGGAAGCCAACTCGTCTCTTTTCTCGCTTTCTCTTTCTCTCGATCGCTCCTTCCCGCTCTCCGTCTCTTTCTCTCTTTCCCTTTTTACAGGTAGGCACGATATACTGGGTGTGCGGAGACTAAAAGTTCGCATACATGTGCCCTTTGATCATTTAACTGCCCTTTGATTCGATAAAATCAACTAAACGCGCTCAATATTTCTTTCTTCCTTTTTTCCTTTGTTTTTCCTTTGACGGAACGCTCAGAGCCAAATCAAACACAAAAATGCGCAATTGCTTGTTTAAACTGCATATGTACGATATATAATTTGTTTTGAGCATTCCAATGAAGAGGAACGCGCTGAGAAATTCATGACGTTGCACGACGTAGTCATTAAGCGATAAAAATACGGCAGAAAGGAAAAATTGTTGAATCGAGGACAAATAGTCGATGGATTCTTTTCCCACTTCTCTCTTCTAATTTTAAGATTTTTTTTTATATCGACTAAATTTAAAATTAGACTAGTTTGAGTCGAACATGCGATAATTTTGCACGACCTCGTATATACACGTTAATATAAGATACAGTTCTATTAAAAGAAAAATTGAGGAGTGAGAAATCGATAATTCACTCGAGCTCATCTTCGCATATCTAGATCAGAAGATTACATGAATTGGGTTAAATTAATTTAATTTTAAAAAAATGCGATAATTCTACGCGAACCCGTACATATTTAATAAAACAGATCGATCCGTTAACGAAAAACTCTAAGCCAATAGTCAATTCGGGCGTTCTAATTTCTAATTTAAGAGATTACGTGAATATAGAATGAAATTCATTCTATTCGAAGAACGTACGTTAATTCTGCGCGACCCTGTATATGCGCGATGTAACCGGCGGGCGCATCGATGCGATGCACGCGCGAATGCGTCGAGCAAGGTTGATAGCGTGCGTTTATTTTAACCCTTTCGATATCCACGTATCCACCGCGTATCATGCATTGACTCGAATGCTAAAAGAAAAGAAATTAAGTAAGAGGCGCTATTTCTTTATGTAATTTCTCCAGTTTTTGCAGTTATAATCTGTTTATTATCTGTTAGGATTTTATCGTACAAAATTTTATTAGAATATAATATAGGACTTTCAAAATTGACAAGTGAAGATAAGGCAACAAATCGTGAAAGCAATCAAATTTAATGGGGCTGATAATAATATCTTATTTACATATCTTACAATGATATTAATTACATATTAATTCATATTTTTGCATTTGTGTTGAATTCTTACATATTCTTAAATAATTTGAATTCTTAATGAATTGAATTCTTAAATATAATTTGCGACCTAGTGTCAACTCAATGCTTATTTGCTTATGCGCATGATTTACTATCATCATCTAATTTGCATCATTTACTATCATCATCTAATTTGCATCATTTCGCATTTATTATTCGAGAGATAGAATGCGAGCCGTAAAATATATGCGACAGAAGGTTAAGCAGTCGTGACACATTCTATCTAAACTTCCTGACAAAATGTATCAGTGTAAGCGAAAGATCGTCGCTTCGTCGATGAATAAAAATTCGAGATCAGCAAATGCGCGACACTCGTGTCGTGCTGAACACGTGTACTTAATCTGCAATACGCGGAATTGCAACTATAAACGGCAACTATGCGGAACCCGTTGTGACACTTCGAAGTATCGCGTGTGTTCAGCATTAGGATTCAGTTAAGCGCCCTATAACGAGCAAATAAAATTATCTTATTTCACGTTTATCAAGTCGAATTAATATTTTTTTTACTCAAAGACAACTGACATTATCCTATTAATAAACAAGCAGAAAATATTATAAATATGTATATGTGCGCTATACTACTACTTTCATTTCTTTCATTTTTCTTTCTTTCAGGTTAAACAAGTTTATTAAAAAATGGCTTTGAGTCTTAAAACTTCTAATTAGTAGAGCAATATAATAATTGGAGTTTTAAAGGAGTTTCTATCAAAATTATCACCTTATTATTCATTTATCTTTTAACATATACGTATTATCTCACCGGTCAATTTTATATATATAGTGTGTTCAGTGCAAGTATATGTATATACATTTAGTAATTTTTTTAATAATAAAAGGTATAAAAAATTTTTTATAACTTGTTTTATATGTATATATCGAAATTTATTTTTATTTCTAAAAATGTACTCGTCTGCACTTTTAGTTTCAGCAGACGTCCGGATCATTGTATGTACAGAGGATTTCGTAAGTCGGACAGTTGAATACAAAGCGAAGAATGCGATTGCTCACCCGCGATCGCGCGATCGATTCCATGTAAAAACGATTGCGCGTATTGTGACAGTATGTTACGATCGCGAATTTATGTCAAGTAATAGCACGTTGCATTATAACTCGGCGCCCGCGATAATAATAGCGATACCCACGGCGATTCGCTCCAGCTTGCATACGAACGAGGCTTCGTTAACGTCGCCGTGCACGCGCATGAAATATAGAATGACTGTTGAACAAATTATGCGAGGAATGTCGACGGCATGTCGAGTAGTTGTCGTCGTTTCTGTGTGAAGTCTGTGCATTCCGCGCGAATTCGATCGCGTTGCATTTCATTGTCACAAATTATGTCTTTATACCGCGCATTCCCATCAAGCATTCATATCTTCTGGAGAAACGGAGGGTGAAGCAAGAGAAATGCTGTCTCGAGAAAGTGGTTCAAAGAAAAATTAAACGAGAAAGGCACGAAAGAATTTCCCTGATAATACGGTAGAATAAGTCCGACTGAAATGGTTCGTTTTGAATTCAACGCACCTTTGTTTCTACCTAAAAATTTGTGAGTTCGAAATACTTGACACACTTTTTCTTACGACCGAACATTTCGTTTTTTAAGACGATCATCACGAAGATAATAAAATCTTCGGGTATCTACTGTTTTAAGAATGTAATGATGTAACTTAATGTACCATTATTGCTAACGAAATTGCCAACAATTTCGCAATATTCGGCGAACTTGATGGGGAGAGAAGGAAGGATACCATATTTCTATATATGTATTTATAACGACAACAGAAAGATTAAATTCTGCTAAATTTAAGAAGACAAAATTGCCTTTAAGGAAACTGTGTTTATGTATATTTATAACGACAAGAGAAAGATTAAATTCTGCAAAATTTAAGAAGATTTTAAGAAGAAATTTAAGAAGATGCAAAATTTTGTCTTTAAGGAATGTGTTATGTATATTTATAACGACAAACGAAAACGTAAATTCTGCATGATTTAAGAAAACGAAACTGTCTCTAAGGGAACTATGTTTATAACGACAAGAGAAAAATTAAGTTCTAAAAAATTTAAAAAGATTATAATAAGAGATTATAATATGAGAAGATTATTATAGAGAAGATTATAATATGTTTCCTTTCATCAATTCTTGGAACGTTTTA
This sequence comes from Tetramorium alpestre, assembly GCA_021460005.1. Classification (NCBI taxonomy): domain Eukaryota; kingdom Metazoa; phylum Arthropoda; class Insecta; order Hymenoptera; family Formicidae; genus Tetramorium; species Tetramorium alpestre. Next base: position 1,728,689 of record JAJVSH010000002.1, read on the forward strand.
TATTTTATTATATTTATTGTTCGTATTATCGAAAGGCCAGGTCCGCAAAATAAATCGCGAAATGAAATTGCAAAAGGTATAAACTGACCTTGCACCATTGTCGCCGCTCTGGAAAGGACGTCCAAGGCACTCTCGACGGCGGACATATCTTCTCTTTTTCTTTCGTTCCGTCCGTTTGAATTCCTTTCTCCTTCTTCTCTATTCGCGTATCACCCTCGCGTACGAAATTTGTACGCACCCTCGGAGCGATTCGTGGATCTCCAACCTTCCGCCTCACGGCGCTCCCTCCTTCGTCGTCGTTTCTGTGGCAAGAATACGTCGTCCTTGTCCCGTCTGCGCTTCCACGTCACAAAATCAGGCGTTCTGTACAGGGACAAAAGTCAAACTTTAACTGTTTGGGCCTTGCTCGCGGCCGAAGGCAGCGCAAATAAAGTAAAACGGGGATTAAAAAACGTGACATTGTCTGTGGAATGCGGACTCCTCACCGTCGGCGCCTCCCCGCTCGCGGGAGGACCCCCCACCCCCGTGGCACACCTTTCGCGGACCTCTTCTCGCGCCGCGTATCTAGCAATGGGATCGACACGTTCGCGTTCGTGTAGCACGTTAACGCCGATTGATAATCGCTTTAATTAGATGTTATGACGCTGCCTCTACAATTTTCCGCGACGTATCGCCGCAGGAATTTAGAGTCGATTCTTCCGTAACGAGAGTAATCATTTTCAAATTATGAGATTATCAAATTGAAACAGCTTCTTTTAAAATGATAAAATTTTAAATATTTTAGGCATTAATAATTTTCAAACCATTTAAATAGCTTATAATTATAACGCTATTTATTCAAGTACATGATTACCTAATAAAATCAGACTGACATTCTAACAAGCTTCGTAATATGTTTCGAATTTAATTTCTAAAATACAGTTAAATCGTTTCAATTAAGACGATAATTTTTCTTTTATATATTAAATCGAAATCGCCGATATAATAGTAAAAACTTGTCACAAAAAAAAATTACTATAAAAAGAAAAGTTAATTATTTTTTAGTCACTTTCGATTTCTTCCGATGTTTAATTCTTCTCGAGTTACAAAATTGGAAATTGTATGATTATCACATCTTCCTAAATTACAGGAATTATAATGCATAATTATGAAAATTATATATTAATGTCGAAAAGAGATTCCAGAATGATGGAATTCCAGAAAGATGGAAGTATAAGTAACTTGAGTAATTTGACATTTCTGAGATATATCATGGCAAAAAATAAAGAAAACAGATACGAAATGACAATGTTTATTACTTAAAGGAACGCTATCATCACTTATTTATCATTTAACCATGTTGACGTTTTATAGAAATAAGGCATTAAATAAAATCTATGTAATCAGACGTGATAATTTAATTTTTTCCACCAATGTAGATAAAGTTGATTCGGAAAGAATGTGTTTGATAAAAGATCGATTAAAATACATTTCCTAAGAATTTGATAAAAAAAGATACATTAATGAATTAAGCTTAGTCAAATATTTTACAAACATTCCATATAATATATAATATAACGTTATAGTCTTTTCACATGAAAATTTCATACAATTTTCTCATTTTGCATTTAGAAATATCGTTCAATTTGATATTTTTAATAATAACTGGTCAATTTCTGCCTTTCGTGAATTTTTTTCTAATTACATATTTAATTATACATATATTTCTCTTAAAAAATAAAAGAAAATACTTGATATGATCGCTTTCGCTTTTTGTTTTAATATTCTTCAAAGTGTAATGTCCATTTCTACCAATGCAGATAACTTTAATCTCAGTTTAACTTACTTTTCATCTTTTTCTAATTTCTAGGACTATAAAAAAAGATAGGAAGGAAATTAAACCGAGATTAAAGTTAATCTGCATTGGTAGAAATAGACGTAAGGACAATAATTTCGAATTGGAAAATGAAATGGAAACATCGTAGTTGGTTCAAAGCCATTGCTATCTGAATCGCGACCTCTCTCATTCCTTCTCATCCTCCTCGCGTGCTTTTCCCGCTTCTCGCAACACCGTACGGTCGACATCACGATTTCATCATAACAATATAAACAATCTTTTATCCACCTCCCTACCGCTTTGCGCGCTCTGCTCTTTCCGGTGCTTCTTGGTTATTTCTTCGTTCTCTTTAGCGACTTGCAGATTTTGCGCGAGCCAACGGAAACCGTCGAAAAAAGACGTTATTTCATTTCTCCTTTAATTTACTAAATTGTTTTTTAATTTTTCATTAAAAATACATTAAAATATTCCGTTTAAATTGAAATTAATCAAGGAAATAAATAAAAAAGAATTAATGTAAGAATTAATGTAAGAAATTACGATATCAATTCTATTTAGATAATGAGATTAGAAACTTCGATTATGGATATTATTAAATTTTTCTTAATAATTGCCATTTCGCTGGATTAATATTAATCATCATAGCTGTAATATATACATATATCAACTTTTATACATTTAAGTTGCTTTCATCAATTTAAATTATCAGTCTCGAAATTCTTCAAACTTGTTTATTTTTTTAAAGAAAATCTTCGACTCTCTAAGAAGGCACCGCCCGATTTCGCGCGTTGTCGTATTTGTCGAGTTTCTCGTGCGATAAAGCCACGAGATAAAGTTGAGAGGATGAATCTGGTTTACAAAGGCGCGCCGTTCCTCGGCCGTGCCCCTTCCTCTCAATTTTACACGAATGCCGCGCCGTGTAAACGCTTTATGAATCACATCGTCAGCTGACGTGCTATTTAAACGAAAGGACGGCCCAGATAAAGTGTATCGCGCGAACGCGAGAGTCGTTGCGCATAATGCAACGTCATTGTGCGCGAAATGACGTACGTTTGTAAATACGAATCGATGTGACAGCCTCGGAATCCGGAGGCGTAAAGGCCTTTCAACGCACGCCGCATATATATGCAAAATTCAGCTGTAATACACTTGCAAACATTTTTACGTCACTCTCTCCGTCGATCGACTCAATCCTATTAAAAAATGAACCTGATCTTTTCACAGATTGAATTTCTAACGGTTCCAAACCAATGCATAAGCTATTGTTATCTACGATAGTGTCAATTAATTCCAAGTATAATTTTATCTGATTTTTTAAATTCTCATTTTGCCGAACGAAAAAAGAATTCACTTCATATTTGTATCTCTCATTTTATCTCTCATTTTTATTATTACTTGGTATCTCTAAATAACAGGAGCGATAATATAAAAAAGTGATATATTACGGTCGATTTCTTGGGAAATAGTGCAATAATTACAAACTCAACAAATCACATTCGAATAAGAAATATGTATAAAAATATAAAACTTTGTATATTTTTCTAAAGACATAAACAATGAATATTGATAAAATTAAATAAATTCATATTCATTTAAATATTCGTTTATGCGTTCGATTTCTTTCAATATGTATTTTAATGTGGATTTGGATTTTGAATGGAAATTACCGCGAGGATTTAGAATGTACGTATATACAATGAGAGCGTTAAATTAACGGTGTACGAGCCACAGAAAAAACGGTGAATCTTCGCACCTTCGACTAACGTCACGTATGCTCTAACCACTCGATCGACAGATTCTCACGTGTTATCTTGACCAAAGATTCGACCGAATACATAATGTGTTCCAAAATTATTGTCCTCATTTAAAGTACAGAAGCTAACAATAAGTCGAAAATGAACGCTATTAATATCGGAATTAATAATTTTCAAATGATATATGAAATATTCCCGAAAATCAAAACGACGAAAATTTATTCTACTTATTTAATTACAAATAAACTTCAAATTAATATGATTTTTATTACCTACAAAGATATTTATCTAACTAAATGTCGAGAAATTCTTTAACTGTGTTAATATAAATATTTATATATAATGGAATCTTTTTAAAAAAATTTAAAATTAAAAATATAAATAAATAACAAAAGGCTTTAAAAGAAACAGTTGACGTGATATTAATAGAAATTTATTTGTCAGAATATTAAAAATAATCAAATTTTCCTATGAATCCAAAGCTTTCATGAAAAGAGCAATTTTGATTCGTTGAATAATCCGTACACCCTGTATATGAGCATATATACATATATATATATATATATATATACATATACATATATATACGCACTGAATAGCACGTGGTATGCGAGCGATTATACACGCGACTGCGGAGCTCGAGAACGCAAGAACTCGAAACCGCTGATCGAGATTTCTCGTCGAATGTTCTTGTTGACGAATTCTTGGAAAAAAAATTCAATCCGAATGAGAATTACATAAAATCTGCTTGGATAATTAAATTTTTCAACAGCTCTGTCTTTCTCTTTCTCTCTGATTTTGCTTCTACATGTATTCTCGTTTCAGTAAAAAAAACGTGGCAATAAATAAAACTAATTTTTATACAATTTGCATTAGATATAGATCCGTTTTATCGAAATTATTATTGTGAAAAATTAGAAAAAGATCGATGAAAGAAATGGATACGTGAATGAATGTGATACGGTCGACTTCTTGGGAAAACGTCCGATGTCATAGCGATGCGTTGCGTAGATTTCTATCTACTTGCGCGCGTCCGCAAAGTTAACAAATCGACCGCCGTCCAAGAAAAACAATAACGTCGCGATATATGAGAGCGTAAGAATTGCAAGACTTCCGTCGCGACGAAATGATGAAAAGGTGACGAAATTTCAGAAATGGAATGAACGGAACGTGCGAGGACGCATTTTCAAGAAATTTTCATGAGAAAAAAGAAAACGCTTGAAACGCATTCTTTCTAAATTCCTAAAAGAATTCGCTTGTTAACATAAACTAATATTTCACTGACAACGACTTTTCCCCAAACAAAGATCGGCACGATCACTCAAGAAAAGTTCGACGCACCCGATGGAATTCCAAACGCGAGCGCGTTCCACAGAATTTTTACGCGCCGACGAACGAAACGTCAAGCGAGCTAATCGTTTCTCTTCTATCTCTTCTATTTGCCGTATAATACGTAACGTATCATTGCGTTTTTTACCGAAATGCAGAAACGTGATAAAAAGTATGTAACGAGCATGAACATGAAATTACAAATATGTTTTTATGCGAAAAATAAAGCATTTTCTTGAATATTATTTAAAAAATGTTATAAAAAGGAAAGGAGTAAAAAATTATTTAAAATTAAATATCTGATTTCATGCTAAGTTTTCTGTTAAAATATCCGGCAGGAGGATAGCCAAGAGACATTTACTTTCAGAGACATTTGGAAAAGAACAAAGTCCGTTACTCTCTTAGATTCACTCTGTTATAACTCTTATCACGTTTAGTGCAAATTTCCAAATTTTGTGTAAAAGTCGCAATTTCATGAAAGAACAATGACATAGAATTTTATTTCAAATATTATTAAGAACAGAGAAAAAGCTACTTAAATATTTAATAATAAAATTAAATGTATTTAAATTAAAAGAAAACAAAGAATTACTTAAACATATCTATGATTTGATATCGTGATCAATTTTCTGCAAAATACCCGGCAGGAAGATAGCCAAGAAACATCTATCTTCATTTATAAGAGAACAAAGTCCATTACTACCGTAGATTCAATCTCTCATAAATTCCTTCGCGTCTAGTGCACTTTCTAAATTTCTAAATTTTGCGCACTTGCGAAAGGGGCAATTTCAGCGGTAAAGAGACAAAATAAAACTGTAGGAAGATGACGAATATTGCGAACAAACATTAACCCTTTAAGGGCCGGTTCTTTTTCCGCCAAGAGAAACAATTTTATTTCAACGAATTGTGATTGAATATCTTTTTTTATAAAATTCGAAAGTAAAAACTTTAGTAAAATAAATGTCTCGGCTCTTTAAAGAGCCACCGATCCTCAAAGGATTGATAAGGGTCCGTTTTTGCTCGTGAAAATCCAAATGCACTAAGGCCCAATTGCACAAACGTTATTTTGGCTTTAAGCGAGACTTAAACGTGCGTCTACCTTCATCTTCCTTTCTAAATAAATAAAGACACACATTTCACTTAAAGCCGAAATAACATTCGGCGCAACCGAGCCTTAAAATCATACATCAACGAGTCGCCGCGGATTCCCACGGAACGCGCCGGAAAGAATTTCGCGGACGGGATTCCAAGCGCCGTGACTCGGAGCATCACCATTTTAAGAAATGCCGATCTCGCCGTGGAATTCAGATTTCGTGATACACGGAGCGTGTATCACGTGCGTGTCGCGCGCGCCGAGTTTCTCTCGTTTCTCCTAAGCCAAGGCGACCGTGCGCCGATTCCTCGCGAATCGCACGAGACTTCGGCGAACAGCCAGCAAACAGGCAGATTCCGTCGCGCGAGTCGCTGTTTACCGTTTTCGTGCCGATTCGTCGACGCGGCGGTTCTTTTTTTCCTCCGCGAGAGATCAAAGGGCGCGAACCACGCAAATTAATCAATCGGCATTGATTTGTATGCAGATCCGCCGCTATGCAAAAAAAAGTCGATGAATCACAAATCGGAGTCGCAAATAATGCGGATGGTTCGCGGCCGTCTCTCTCTCTCTCTCTCTCTTTAGTGTCGCGGAATTCGCCGCGAAATTCCACAACGCGAACGTCAAACGTCAACGTCGGCACGCCGCCGTTTCTCGTCTAACTTGTCCGGAACGAGCTCGCGGGGGCGGCTTGGCCCGTCGCGATGAAAATCATATACCTACTGTGAAATTCCTCCGCAAGCGACGTGACGACGAACGGGAAGAGGCGGCGAATCTCGCGCGGCTTTTCGACGTATACTCTCTCACTCTCTCCGTCTCGAAAACGGCCGATCACTCCGCGATCGCACGCGGCGGTTTTTTTCGAACCACCGACTGGCCGACGGTCGAAGAAACGCGGAGTTAAAAGCCGTCGACGGCGACGATGACGGGTCGGGCGCGCTACTCCGAGCGATCGTCGTCGTCGGCGCCACCGCCGCGCGGCGCGTCCCTCGACATTCGCGGGGAATCAATAGAGGAATGCGGCGTAGCGTAGAAGAATGCAAAAAGAGACGAGAAAAAGAGAGGAAGAAAAAGAAAGAGAGGGAGAGAGAGAGAGAGAGCGGCGAGGCGGTATACGCGCGCGGCATTCCACGGGGGAGACCGCGCCGGCACGTCGATCATTCCCGCCGCGTCGCCCTCTAATTTGACAGTGCGTGCGTGCATGCGTACGCGCGCGCGCGTTCATCATGCTTTCTTTACTCACCCAACGTCGTCCCCGCGAAGCCGAATCGCCGTGCGATGCGTCGCGCCGCGCCGCACCTGCGAGAAAGAGAGAGATAGAGATAGACTCTCTCGTGACTCTCGCGAGGTTTTCACGCCGCGACGATAGCCTGACTCCCGCGTCGAACGGCGACGTCGATCGTGCGGCACTCACGTCGTCAGTCCCGCGTCGTGCCGCTGCCGGTAGCCCGTTCCCATTGAAAACCACCGAGATCTAATAGTATGCGGGCGGGTGGACGCGCGCGCGCGGCACGGCCCGTTTGACGCGACAGGCAGCCTCGGCTATTCGTCCTCATCCTCTCCCGCCACCCTCCGCCCTGCCGCCCCCGTTCGCCGCCCGCGCCCGCGCGCGCTCGGGCATTACGACGGAATGCGCGGTATGCGGTCGACCGTCGCGCCGCGTCGGCAGGATCGCCAGGCTCGGCCGCAGCCTTGTAAATACGCCAGCGCAGCGTTGTCGTAGCGAGTGGGGATTTTTTTTGCGCACGCCCAGTGGCGCACGCCAGTGGCCTACCCTAAGTGGCGTACATATTTCACAAAAATGTATGGTATTTTTAGGCCCGTTGTGGAAGAAAATGAAAAACAAAAAAAAATATGACAGACTCGATTAAATTATATATAGATTGCATGATTGCGATAATTAACAAAATTTATGAATTCATTGCGCCCGTCGACATCGACATCGCGTATTTTTGGATGAATAAGGGAAATTACAGAAAACGTTATTAAAATATTCGAAAAATACAAAACTATTGATAAGTATATAATTACAGATTTATAATGTAAATATAATTAAATATTATAATATGTAGTATATAAAACGATTATAATTGTTGTAGTATATGTAATGTATAGTACAATTCAATTTTTGTTGTGCATAATTCTAAAATACATCCACACATAGTTTTATTTGTATATATAAGAGAAAGAAGTATATATTATAAAAGAAGTTACAATAAATTAATATATATCGTATATGTGTTATTAATATAAATTATCAGAGAAATATTAAAATATATCTGGGCCTTAACAACATTTAAATACGAGTCTGTTGGGACAATCACGTGGTTCTGTCAGTACGTTGCACGTGTGTAGTTCTGTCAGCGATATGACAATTGTTCATGTTATAATTTTCTCCCAAGATCGTTGACGCAAAATAAAGTTAAATTAATATACTTTTTTGTACAAATTTATTGATGACATGTCTAAATAAAAATAAATTTTGCAGTAATTATTTTAACTTTGTATGTTTTATTTATTTTTAAATCTCTTGTGTAATAGTTTGGTTAACTTGTATCTGTGCTTTTATAGAGAGATTCTATTGGTAATGCGATAAGAGAATTGTGTAAAATGAGTTTAGACAATTATAACGATTATGACAGTGACGATAATAGGCCCAAAACACCACTGGAGGAAGATTGTTGCAACAGTGGCTGCACGCCATGTATCTTTGACGTTCACAAAATGTTGTTAAAAGAATGGGAAAATAGAAAGACACGGAAGAAAGTTAAAATAACAGGCAATTTATTATCCCTTTTATCTTACAAAACATTCGTCATTACAAATATATCCAATATAGCGAAAGATTATATTTTAATTAGTTTAGAATATCCAGGTATTATGGTTTTCTCAAATCAATAATAAATATAACAAATTGCGTAAAATATACTGCAAATAATTAACAGAAAATGCAAAGTCTATTGCTAAATCTAAAGAAAATTATATCTAAAAAGTTTCTTCTTAAAAAATAAATTAAAAATGATATATGTAAAAAATAATAGAATAATCTTATATTTAAAAAAATATTTTATTACATAGACTACAAAATAGAAAATAATGTTGGTTTGCACCTCACACCTGGCCAATATGTCATGCTACATTCTTGGAGTAAATCTCGACCTTACACCCCTATTACTTGGACATATAAAAGTTTAGTTTTCTTGGTAAAATTGTATAAACATGGTGAATTCAGTTTACTTCTGAAGAATGCACCATGTGGCAGTACAATTGACATCAGAGGTCCTTATGGAGATTTCAAGTATGAAAGAAACAGGTGTGTAATACGAGGTTAACTAAAAATAAAATTTTTTCATCAATCAATGTATATTGTTATCATAGTTTTCAGCAGATCGTCATGTTCAGCATCGGCTCAGGAATAGCAGCGCTTTATCCCGTGGCTAAAGCAATCGTCGACGATGAAATGGAATTGACGAGAGTACATCTTGTTGCAGGATTTAGATTGGTAGAGCATGTGCCTTTGAAAAAAGAGTTGACGCATCTAGTGGATTATTGGAATTTCAAATGTACATTACAACTGTCCCAAATAAACGGTATGTGACATTGGACTAAACATTTACAGAAATAATCTAAAAAGTTAAAATTAATGAGTAGCAAGGAAGTGGACTTTACGAGTCCAATGGTTTATTAACTCAAAAATTTTTAGTTAGTTAATCATTTATTTAAAAAGTTAAATAGAATGTCTTACAAAAAAGTCTCGTTAATTATACAAGCAGTTAAATATACAATACTTAATTACTTTTTTCAAATGGTTGTTTCAGGTAAGACAGTCAATCTTCATGGTTTTAATATAAATTCTGGTCGTTTCAGCAAAGCACTCGTTGCTGATTACCTTCAATCTAATGATACAGAGACAACATTAATTTTAATATGTGGAACTCCAGAATTCAATCAGTCCATGAAAGAATGGCTTCAAGAAATGAAATATGCACATATACATATATTTGAATGAAATATAAATATTTTAAGAATCAATATCTACCTTTAGCATGCAACAGAACAAAAAATATTTTCCTTACAATGTGGACAATTGCCATAGATATGGTCGAATGCAACGGCATTCCCAGCGTTCATTTGTAACCACTGTTATAAAAAAAAAGAATTAATTTTATTGAAGTATGTTTATGTTAATATTTTAAATCAAGTGAAATATGATTCTACTAGTACTTTTTACTAGTACTTTTTTTGAAAGTGTCTCTGCGTCTTATCTTTCTAGTTTGAGTGTATTTTGAAATACACAATTGTGATATTTTATACAAAGAATCTTATTATGTATATTATCTCTGACATACCTTCGACAAACACGTTGAATGGAAATGTCTCATGCATCTTTTGTTATTACATATTTTATCCGACAATTCACCGGTCTCTGATTTATCAGAAAAACATATACCACAATCCTGATTGCCAATAATGCCCTCCACGTCGTCCAAACTTTCCTGCTGTTCAGGAAATTCATACATATTTAACAACATCCTGAGATTTTCTAAAATATTACAATCCTTATTCCAGTTCTGTAAAAAGATATATCAATGTTTAAGTTATACATAAGCAAATCACTATTATAATTTATGTTACACAACGTACATGAATATTTTTGGAAACATCATCCTTTTGTTTTTTCACTTCATTGTCACTACCTAAGAATTCAATTAATGGACAAGCAGTAGGATTCAATTCATCTATTTTAATTCTCACAGATATAGCTTGCGACAAATGAATGCGTCTATACATGTGACTTTTGTTTGGTTCCGGTGGATCAATTACCCAACAATTTCTGATAACAAGATATTTCATATTAGAACATTCCAATATAACAATAGCTTAATAAATTCTTTAGGCTGATTAAAAAGTATATTATTTTTAGAAAGTTTTTTCAAAAATTTATTTTCTTTTGTAAGTGCAATGAATAACAAAATTACTTACTCATCAATTTCTTTTAATTGTTCCCATGCATTTTCCAACATTTCTACTCGCCACTTGAACTTTGTCATTGCAACACTTAAATTAATTAAATTCTTCTCAAAGCCTTCCAACATTGGAATATCAGAAGATACTACTTTCCAAGGAATTCCAATATTGTTACATCTTTGTAATGTAAGAGATATTCCTCTCAAAGACAATGTGATAGTACTAAGAATCTGATTGCATGATAACTGGACATCCTTTAATAACACAAATATTTTATTGTCAACATTGACATCACGTGAGAATTTACAGAAAAATACAACTTGTAAATTTACTTACAGATGAATTTTGAAGCGCTGCTTTCACATCTTGTAGAAAATTTTTTGTAGATTTAAAATCGGTCATAAGAATCTTACTCTCTGTATTAGCCATGTATTTACCCTATTTGCAAAATGTATAAATATGATATAATTGTCAAATAATAGTAAACCAATATTTTCTACTTACAATGAGTGTTTGCAAATGTGTTAAAAATGACACTACTGATTGTGCAGAGTTTATTGACTCCTTGACCTTCCTACTGAATTCTTTGTTCCGCAGAAAAGCAATCTGCCTGCCAAAGCTGATTTCCGCATTGTCAAATGATGGATAATTGGGCATAACTAATTTCAACTTCACTCTAGAGCATCCGGTATTGCCAGCAGTATACAAGGAATGCGAGATGATCAGAAAGCCTTTCCAAGTGACAGGCGATTTTGAGACAAGTATCATCTCCGGATGCCAATTAAAGATTTCTTCGCAATTATTATTACGTCCTGTTGCCATTGTCAGAAGTTGATTTGTTGAAATTTGTAGTCACTTCAAAAATATCACATCTAAAATTACAGCCACAGATTTTGTCAATACCTTTGATTTTATAAGTTGATTTTGAGATATCTCTTCTCATATATCTCGACAAAGAATTAGTCATAGAGATATATTTGTCGATATCAATATTTTTATCCATTGTTTTATCAATCAAGATATATCTTCTCATAATAAATGTAGCAAAGACGTAATATAAATCTTACAGATAATCGTGATGATAAAAGTTACTATTCAACTACAGGGAATCCCCTCTGCTGTTCTTTATAATTTCTTCACGTTCTGGCAAACAATTAGTTATCAAAATGCAAGATCTGAAAAGAAAATCATGCTGATTTCCGCATTGTCAAATGATGGATAATTGGGCATAACTAATTTCAACTTCACTCTCATGCAATAATATAATAGTAATAAAAATTTAAAGCTACGTTCGTCTTGATACTCACAACGTGTTCAGCACACCACTCTATCATCATCGAATCCAGCCTGAATATCACTCTTCAATAGAATGATCTTTCTTCAAATGAGATTCTGGACAGATCCGATATCTAATAGGAGAATTGGTTTCCTAGGGATAAAGGCTGATTCTCTCTTGTCATCGAATATCGCGAACTAGGCTGCGTTTCGTTTCTCCCGCTGAAAATCCAATAATATACGTAACATGCACTATAGATTTTCAGCTTTTTAGCCTTAGAGCATATAGACATGGAGGAGGAATGCTGCCTGCAAAGTGTGGNCAAGATCTGTGCGAGAGAGAAAGGTATAGAGTCCTATTTATCTTCTATGCGCATGCNTTGAAATTGACAGACAAAACGTGACTTAGACAATACAGGTTATAAACTTCNAGCAAATTTTAAGATTANAAGCGAGATGAAAAGTGGATTTTATTAAAATTTTTATTCATATACAAAATAAATTAATTTGGTAAACTTATGCCTAATATGTTTTTTTTTCGATTAGAAATAAAGAAAATGAGGAAAGTGTGGATACAGATATGGTATGCATTTATATTTGTATACATTTATGAAGCATCTTTATATAATTATTTTTAAAGTAATAACATCTAATTACAATTATAAGCACATTTTTTACAGAAATATCCTATAAAATGTGAAAAAGTTGGAAGCATATTAAGAACCGCAAACGGCAGAGTTGTTTCGTTAGAAGTTGACTCCACATGTAAAGTTCTTGGATGCTACGGAATAGGAAATACCATAGAATTGTTTTGTTTATTATCTGACGCAATCAAAGACAGATTGGCGCGAAGATTAAAGAAAGAAAGGCGAAAGTGAGCTCAAAAGTGAGTTGTAGTAAAAAGAAAATTTTAATTTATTTAAAAAAAAAGGATTTAAATGTATATTTCTTTGTCATCAGGGAAGGGAATGGTTGGTTGCATCAGCAATCTTCTAAAATTTTCTGAGACGAANCACGTGGAGCCACGTCCGAACGTTCGATACTAGNTCGCGAATGCTAGTGACGATTCTAGTGACATCGAACAAAAAAACTATCGTTTAGGGAATAATCGAGTTGAGAAAACATCGTTGAATAATCGATTCTGTAAAAGAAAAATAATCGACACGATATCGCCCATCCCTAGGCCGAAGGATCCACGCAAGTGTCGTAGATCGGCAGATTCGCGGTTTCAGATTAATCTAACCTAACCATATACACAACAAGCGCGTATGTGTATGGACGCTGATACCGCCAAATCGACTTTCGGAATTTTCAATCGACTCAAACAGGTGTAGTCTCGATTTTACGAGCGAGATGGGCCGACGTAAGAGCAAACGGAAACCGCCGAGCAAAAAGAAGGCCATTCAACCGTTGGATACGCAGTTCAATTGTCCGTTCTGCAATCACGAGAAGTCGTGCGAGGTTAAGATGTAAGTGTTTGTTCGACACAAACATCAAGTCACTACAGCATAATTATCTTTTTACGTTTATATTTATATGGTTCCTTCAATCTCGTATTCGATTAAGCTAAGTCTATCAATGTCTTAGACGTTAGTTTATTGTTCTCTCGAAACACAAATTATAATTATAACCTTTTCACTCAAAATTTTTGACTGATCAATTTGTAATGAATTACTGCGAATTTGAAATCCATCGATATACTTTGCTCTTATGGAACTTTGGCTGCGGTCCACTTGACGCTTCAAAACGTTCTTCTTTTCCTTCTATCTTTATTAAAAAGAAAGGGAAGAAAAATGCTTCGAAGCATTTGTGTTGCTCTAAAATCAAGTTGTATCCATTTTTACTAATGTAAATTAACTTCATTTTTTTTCTAATTTTAGAAAAAGATAAATAAGTTAAATCGAGATAGGTTTAATGAAAATGAACATTAATAAACTTGTGCAAAGTAGCATTTAACTATTAGGTTTTTTAGGTTTATTGGCTTGGCTCCGCAAAGCCAAGCTGGTCTCTTAAATTATAGATAAATTTGTTAAAAATCTAAGAAAAGACTTAAGTATGATAAATTTAATGTAGCAAATTTGATAAATTAATCAACTTATATTTTTTTCTATATTTTGCAATGGCAGGGACAAGTCCAGGAGTACCGCTAGGATAACCTGTAGAGTATGCTTGGAAGACTTTCAGACAACGATAAATCTATTGTCGGAACCTTTGGATGTATATAATGACTGGATTGATGCCTGTGAGACCGCTAATTGAGTATTAGTTCATGTATTCATAAGATTTCTACATCTATTGTCTATGATAGATCTTGTTATCTTTATTTACAATTTTGCTCGCATTATCTTCCAAGTTTATAAATATAAATTCACGAATAAAGGATCAACATTTAAAGTACTGCTAAGTGTGGCTGTCTAAATGCAAATTTATGCATAAATATAGATATAATATTATTAATAAAAGACAACCTAATCTTGAGAAAGCAACATAGAATTTGTTATAATTATATATATATTTATATTTAGCACTAATATTTAAGAAATTTAAATTTTCTTTTATATTTCTTTTAAATATTAAATTGTGTTTCCATAAGTATATATTTGATTATTTTAGTATTATATATTAAGTCTACAATATGTAATATATCTATAATACTGTATATAATTTATTTGTAATAAAACTGATAGCATGAAGAGAGATGTATAGCATATATATTATACTTTATTATAAATTGTACAAAGAGACATTCCCAGGATGCCTTATTACCTTATTTAAATCTTTCATTTTTTAAATCCTGCAATTATTTAGTATTAAAATGACTTAAATTATGTATAGCAGAATGAGATTTGATAGTGGATGAATTGTGGGTTGTGATTAGAGCAATTATTGAAACTTTAACATACAAATAAAAAGCATAGAAAGAACTGTCATTTTCAAGATTTAATATTTTTTAAAACTTTTATACTTTTGTATACTTGTTTGTATATTTATTTCCAACTCATTATCAAAGCGTGTGCGGATTATTCATCTCTGTCTTAAAACACAGCTCTGTATTGAAACAGTACCATCCACTTAAATCGATTTAACTTTTGATACTAATAAATATTATATTAAGATCACAAAGAAAAAGCAAGTGTATGTTATATGTGTAAAGAGAGAAAAGCAAATTGTGTGTACATTTGTTTCAAAGTAAAAAATGGAAATATGTGACAAGTAAAAATTTCTAATTAAAATCACATAAAAAAAATACAACGCGACCAACAAATGGAAATTAATGAAGATCCATGCGGTACAAAAAAGTCACTTGTTATCAGTCATTGTAATCTCATAAGAACGATCATAATCGCTCCTGAACATGAGTCACATCCTTTTGTAACGATATATACTTTTCATTAGCCCTTGAAAAGCGTGGCTATCTCAAAGTACAAAGTCAGCCATACAATTTGGAGATAAATCGTTCCCATAAGCTGAAGCTAGAATTCTCATCTCAATCACACGTCATTCGCGTCGTTTTCGAGGAAGCACCCATCGTGCGCGTGTCGGGCGAGCAGCTCGGAGCCACTCGGAGCCGCGCAGCGAGTCGCCCGGTCCGCAGAATTCTCGCGAACGTTCGGCGTTTGGCGGTGGCGGTGGCGGTGGCGGCAGCGGCGGCGGTGGCGGTGCAGCGACGGTGGTGCAGCCAAGATGGCGTTCGCCGAGCGGAGTACGCCGTCGGGCAGGAGCGTGTGAGAGAAAAAAAGGAATGCCGCGGGGTGCCGCGACGACCACCGACGCTTCGCGCGGGGTGCTCGCGTGAGGTGCGAGGACCGGCCGACGCGAGTGCGTGCGCTCGGGAGTGCGTGCGCGCGGCCGCACCGGGTTATCCGACGTTAACCTAAAGGAGCGCGGGTGCGCGCGGGGAACAGCGGCGCGGCGGTGAAGTGACGTGAGTGCGGCGCGGTTGCGGACGCGGACGCGGACGCTCCACCTAGGCCGCCGATCGCTGGCCGATGGAAGCGACCCGGCCGCGCGCCCGAGCTCGTCGGACGTGAGACGGTGACCGCTCTCGGCTCTCTCTCTCGAGGAACGCGAGAACGCGACGGCCGGCCATGGCGTCCGTCGCGCGCGCGTGATCGCCGATCAGGCGGCTGATCGTGAGAACGAGGGTGAGAAGAGGGCGTCAGGACGCGTCTACCAGAGAGTGAGAGAGAGAGACAGGGCACGCCGCGGAAGTGCAGTTAGAGACAGCGTAAACAAACGCTCTGGCCTATCGCCCTTCATCTCCCCATCCTCGCAGCTTCCTCTTCCCGCTCCGGTGCTCTATGTCCGACTGCCACCGTCGTCCCCGTTGTGGATCGTTCCTAGACACGTGCTTGGGTCGACTCACGTGTGCGATGGCCTGCACTCGGGGCTGAGGCGGACCGTTCGGCGGACGACGTGATCGAGATCGGTGGTGAGCTACGAGGGAGATCATTTTGTCGGGCGGAAAAGACGTGTGTCTGTTCCGTGCCGAGTTCCTCGAAACGAATCCCGGGAATCTACGGAAGTTGCGTCCGACGAAATCTTTATGTTCGCTCTTGCGACGTCTATGGTGCTCTACTATAGATTTAATGGATGCCAAAAAATTTCTAGGCGGTATATGAAAAATACTAGAAGGTACCTCTAGTTTTTAAATTGAGCGTCACCACGTGTTGCTCCGAAAGATTAGAAAGCTTTGTTTAAACAAGACGATTTCTGATATCTCCTGTTGAGCGAGGCGTGTTTCAATGAATACTAAATAAACAGATTTACCAGGTTGCATAAGTACATACCATTAAATATTTCGTTTTATGTAATAAAGAAAAGAAAGTTTGGAAGTTTGTATGTTTGTAAAGAAAAATAATTAAAAAAGATAATTATTAAACATGCTAGCTTTTTATTTATTAAAAACGTTCACTTTGTAAAGTTTGTTATAAATTTGTCAACTTTTTCTGATAGTCTGTTTATGAGTATTGATTACATTAGCGTATTAAATTTCTACTGTTCATCTGTGAAAGATTGTATGAGTAAAACTTTACTATTTCACACACGTCTTATCTCTTTGTCAACACGTAATAGTTTCCAAACGCATACATTAAATAAAATAATATAACGAGAATGTGTGTTATGTTACAGGAAGGGAAAGACATTTTGAATGACAATTAAACAATGTAGATGTTAAGCTAATAGATGATTAGTGTTGTGTTTAAACGTATGAGACATTCCATATCAGTAAGATATACGTTGTGACTTTGTGGACGGTGCACATCATGTCTAATAGTCTAGACAGCTTTCTCACACGCATTGGGGATGTCACAATTGAACGCGTGACTCCACGCGGTGGCCCCAAGCCCAGTGAAGCGAATATGATGACCAGTGAGACCGCGACGAGCGCGACAAACATGAACGCTGAGCCGCAAGCGACTAATGACGAGAGCTCGGATGAGTCGAGTGGCGAAACGACGGACGGAGAGCAAGAGAAGAAGCTCGATGTTTTGCAGTCCGAGGAAATAGAAGAGATACGTTCGGAAGGTTCAGGAGACGACATGGATCTGGACGAAACAATCGACTCGCAGATCGGTGTGAGAGTGGAGTCGGACAGGCAGCAACACCATCCGTCTCCAGAAGAAGACGATGAGGAACAAGTTAACATCTTGGATACTTTACCATTAGAAGGTTTGTCTGAATATACTAAATAAGTGCAACGAGCATTTATTTTTGATTAAGGAAATTGAATCTTAAAATGCTACATTGATATATATGTATATAATTGTCTATTAAATCTTTTTTTTTTAATAAGTTAATTTTGTGGTTCTATGTTTAGTAGTTATTTAAATAATTATATAAATTAACAATATTTTGGATCAATAAAATTGTATTTTAATTTTATATTTATATCTAATTTTATATTTATATTTTAATTCTGAATTTTGTTATATAATTAAATTGAGTTAGTAATATATTCCAAATCTGGAAATTCTCTGTTTAATAAATATGTCCTGTGCATTAATCTTTACATAAATTATAAGATAGAATTAAATATTAGAAATAAATCATCACAATCTTTGTAACGTAAAATTATATAACAACGAAGCATTTTATAAAAAATTATTTAGTTGTATTAACATTATATTACTTGCATTATTATTTTAATACTTCTTGTTTTTGTATCAAAAGGAGCACCTATAGAAGGTCAAGAAGTATCTGAAGCCGATCTGCTAGGAAAGCCGATATTGAAAGATTCAGAAGATGAAGAAAGTATAGATAATGAAAACGAAAAGACGGATGGACAGTCCACGGGGGAGGAAGGTCCTGACAGTAATAAGAGACACGCCGATTCTGATCATTCTGATAGCGCAAAGAAGAAAGCGAAAAAGGATGACGGTAGTACTGAGGGTAGCACGTCGGAATGCGAGTTAAAGTCGGAGAAAAAACTGGCCAATATGCGAAGGAATATCCGAGAAGTGATGGACGAAACGCAACTGGACGAAGCCACGTTGTCGGCTCAAAGGCAGGAAATGGAACGTCTCAGACGAGTGCAGGAGCAGCAGAGAATTATTCGCGAGGTGCAGCGTCAGATAGCGATTAATCGACAGAATAATAAGGCACAGACGCGAGTTATTAGTCTCCTACAGGGCAAGCAGAATCAGGCTGGTACTATGATCTCGCAGTCGTCTTCCCCGTCGTCGTCGTTTCCGTCGGCGACGTCGCCATCGTCCACTCAGGTCCGTTTGCCAAACACTGTGCTGCTAAAAGTAAACTCTGGCGCCGGCTCCGGTGCTCAGACCACTCAAATGCCTAGCGGGATGCAAGCGGGACAGATGCAGAGGAGATCGATCGACGGAGGGTTGCGTTGGCAGAAAGGCAGAGGTGGCTATCAGGGTGCCCAGACATCTATCTCGCGTGTTCCAAATCGTTCCGGTGCGCCAAATATGTTGCAGCAAAGGATCCGTATGATGACACCGTCCGTGAGTATATCTCCGGTGGTGCCTAAAAAGGAACCGATGGATCGTGCGGACTACTATTCCGATTCTGAATTGTCCGACGTGGAAGCCGAAGAGGCGCTACGTTGCGAGAAGCAGATGCATGCGACGCGAAAGATGCCCGGCGCAAAATACCAGAGACCGGCTAAAGGCAAGGACGTGGTGACGATATCTAGTTCGAGCGAGAGTTCGGACGACGACTGCATAGTTCTGAGCGATCCTAGCGGTGAAGAGGAAACTGACAACGAGGATGATCCATCCAATTCGGGAATGCACACCAACGATCGTTATAACGTTCCAGATGAGCACGGTCGGGTATTGATCAACGTGGGTCATCCCGAGACCGAGCCGGATGTGTATCTAGCACCACAGGTTGCCCGTATTATCAAGCCACATCAGATCGGTGGTATACGTTTCCTCTTCGACAATATCATCGAGACAATCGAAAGATACAAGACCAGCAGCGGCTTCGGTTGTATCCTCGCCCATAGTATGGGCTTAGGCAAGACTCTCCAAATTGCTAGCTTCTGCGACATTTTTTTTCGATGCACCACTGCCAAGACTGTCCTCTGTATCATGCCCATAAACACGCTTCAAAACTGGCAGACGGAATTCAATATGTGGTTGCCGTATGAAGATCCCGCCACTATCACCGAGAAACAGTCCAAGGTGACGAACGTTAAAATGGAGCCAGGAACGGATATGAAGCATGAAGTGAAGGAGGAAAGTTGTGGCAATCAGAGCGATATATCTAATATGTCGCGGCCTATCAGCACAGAATCCGCGCACCGTTTTGGTCAGGACACAGCAACCGCTGTCGGTGCGTCGCAACAACCGATGAATGTCATGCCAGAGAATCCCTACGCGAATCCCCATCATGGTTACGAACAGCGCAACATGATGCCGAATTATATACAGGATCCTACTATGATGAATAAGAACATGGCTGAGCCTCATGTTCCGCATATGCCACCGAACTATCATCAGGGAGAAATGCCACAGAATCCATTGTACAATGCGAATCCAAATCCGCTTCCCAGCTTTTCCGATTCGATGAAGCCGGATTCGGTAAACTGCCATGGTATGCCGTCCGGACAGAATATTACGGGACCAAAATTCGGCATGGAAAATCAGGCCACCGGTGTTATGTATCCCGGCATAGAGAATCGGCCACAAGGTGTCCCCATGTATTCTGATATGGAGAGTCGAAACGCCGCGGCAATGTATCCAGGCATGGGTCATCATCCCGGTTCAATGTTTTCCAATTACAATAGCATTCCCGGCACTTTTGCGAGCTACGGCAGTCAGACGAATCAAGAAGAATTAGAACGAGAACCGAAGAAGGAAAACATGCTGCCGGGAGGAATGCCACTTCAGAATACAGAGGTAAATGTGAAGAAAGAACCGGAAGAGACGATCAAAAAGGAGGAAGGTACATCGACAACGAAGGAGGAATTAGATGAGAAAAAGGAAATGATAGAGAAAGTGAAAACGCCGTATAATGTAGATGCGCCACTCGGCATAGAAATGCGTCCGAGGCACTTCCGCTTGCACATCTTGAACGATTCGCATAAAACCATGACGGCGAGAGCGAAGGTGATCCAAGAGTGGCAATCATCCGGCGGTGTTTTGCTAATAGGATATGAATTGTACAGACAGTTATCTTTGAAGAAGCCCAATAAGGCAAAGCGGAAACGCGGTCAACCCTTCAAAGACACGGTAGATGTAGAAGAGGAAGATAAGAACAAAGGTCTGCTGGATGAAATGCATTCGGCTTTGGTGAATCCTGGACCGGACCTAGTAATTTGCGATGAAGGTCATCGAATCAAGAATTCACACGCGAGCATCAGCATGGCATTGAAACAGATGCGCACGAAACGCAGAATCGTACTGACCGGTTATCCATTGCAGAACAATCTACTGGAGTACTGGTGCATGGTAGACTTTGTGAGGCCCAATTATCTGGGTACCAAGAGCGAGTTCTGCAATATGTTCGAGAGACCGATACAGAACGGCCAGTGTATCGACTCCACACCACAAGATATACGTTTAATGCGATATCGCGCACANGTACTGCACGCATTATTAGAAGGTTTCGTGCAGAGGAGATCCCATTCCGTGTTACAATTGTCATTGCCGCGCAAAGAAGAATATATTCTCCTCGTTAGGATGACGCCTCATCAACGTAAATTGTATGATACATTTATGAATCAGGTAGTGAAAACGCGCGCGGTGCCGAATCCGTTGAAAGCTTTTGCTGTGTGCTGCAAGATCTGGAATCATCCAGATATTCTGTACTATTTTCTTCGTAAACGTCAAGCGAATGAAGAGGATGATTTGGATCTGGAGGAAACAATAGGAGAAAAAGTCACGGCGGGTGGCAAGAAAGCCAAAGCGCGCCAGCCAAAAGGGGAATCCAAGAAATCCAAGAAGAATACGACGATAAAGAATAAACCCGCGGCTAGCGTACAACCAAATTCTTCATCGTCCAACAACGATAACACGGAGCCCGAAACGGCGCACAATACTCCAAAACAAAATAATTACACTAATTATACGATGCCAGTTTCCAATTCGGGATATTCCAATTCTATGCCGCAGGGATCTTCTTATCCTTCTCATGGTTATCAAAACTATCGTCCGAATGATCAAAACACGTATTATAGGAACGATAATAATAATCACGGAGAATATAATCACGGAGAGTTCTATAATAATCAAGGTCAACAAAGATATGGCAATCAACAGTTCCAGTCATATACTCAAACGTCGACAAACTACAATACGTCGCAGGGATACGCCAATCAATCGCAAAACTATATGCAGTCGAACGAACAGTCCACGAATCATCCTCAAAGATATGGCGGTGCGGCGACTGGATCCGACTTTAGATCAGATCAGAATCAAGGAAATAATTACGAGGCATCCGGGATGTTTCCACAGCAAAACTATCCCTATCAAGAACAGCAGCGCAATTATACGCCGAATCTAAACCAAGGGCCTAACAATTATCCCCAGGTCCCCAATCAACCTTCCTTCCAGTCTCAAATGCCGAATCAGTCTGCGAATATGCCGATGTCGGATTACTCATCATATACTGCGAATCAAAATCAAAATTACACGCCAACGTCGGCTCAGGCAAATCCGATGTATCCGCGAAACGACGCGCAACCGCTGCAAAACTCAACGATGGGATATCCGGCGTCTCAGCAAGGTCAGCCACCGGCGGCTCAAACACAAACTACTGGCTACATGGCGCCGCAGCAGAATCAGAACACATCGCCCGGTCAAAATCGTGGCTTCTCGCCGAACCAGCAGAATCAGAATCTAGGTTTGCAGAATCAATCTCATCCATATTCAAGCCAGCAGCAACCGCAGGGTGTGCCTCATCAGGGTCAAGCACATAGTTATCCTACGCAAGTGAATCCGACTCCTCCGCAAACTCCACATGCATTTAATCAGCAGTCGGGTCCAATGCCACAAACTCCGTCTCATGGTTACATGCAATCGAATCAATCGAATCAAGTGACCATTCCACAGGGTCCGATGCGCGGCTATACTCCGGCGCCGCAGAGTCAAATGGGCGTAGCGCAAAATCAACCCAATTACCCGACCAATCAACCTGCGCAGAATATGAACACACAGAATCAAACGCATAGGTATCCTCCGGATCAGTCAAGTCAATCCGCGTCGAATTCGCAAAATGCGGTCCACGGTTATAGTCATCATATAGTTCCCCAGTCCGCAGGTTCCAATCAAGCAGGACCGTATTCTCAGCAGAATCAACCAGGTCCGGCGGCGGTACCGCCGTCAAACCAGGCTCATCCTGGTTATCCGTCAAATCATCCAAACACAGCTGCGATGCCGCAAAATCCCTCACATCGATACGGAGGTGCGCAACAAACACAAGTGGCACAGAATCAACCTATGGCATATCCGCCGAATCAGCAACAGCCTAATTCATCTTTGGCTCCGAACGATCAACTCTATCCCAGGCCGGATGCCGCAGTGTCGCAGCAAACGCAAAGTTATGCTCCGACTACAAATCAATTTTCAAACGATCGTTCGGGCACCACCGGTAATCCCGGCAATAATTATCCCGCTAATCAACCGCAGACGCAGAACCCCGTTATGCCGAATTATCCGTCAGATGGTTCACATCAGAATTCAGTTGGACAGATAAAGGAGGAGCCTTATTATATGCAGCGGAATTATCCGCAGACATTCCGACCAGATCAGCAATGCAACGATTCATATTATAGAGATCAAATGAATCCTGGCATGAACCGTTATCCGAACAATTACTTCCCGCAGAATTATCCGAATCAGTCGTATGACTACGCGACCGGTCATGGCGCAGACATAAATCCGCGGCCTGACGAATCCAAAACTTCGCAGCAATCCATCGGTGCTCATCCTCCCAGTGCGCCAAGTGACAAGAACAACAAAGATATGACATCTAGCATCGGTGTACAGAGTCAACCGTTGCATCAAAATAATCTTACTGGCGTATCAAACTATACCGCGGAACCGAATCGCCAGAGTTCAGCAACTCCCGCGCCTAGATCGGGACCGGGAATTAATTCGGCGCACAGTCCTCGATTGAATCAGAGCGAACTATCAAAGGAGGATGAGAGAGAAAAAGAAGAACAAGTAGAAAAGGATAAAGAGGACAAATCTGATGATGAGACCCTCGTGAAAGATGAAGAAAAAGATTTCAAGAGCTCTTCTAGCGGGAAGGAAGATCCTGGAATTCCATATGATTGGGTATATTATTATATACAATATATTTTTTTTTACTATTTTAATACCAAATAATGTATGTAAAAAATTTGATTATTTTATGAAACAAAGTATAAGTTTTAATTTTTTTTATATTAATCTTGATGGATTAATTATTATTTAATATTTTGATTAATTTTGTAATACTTTATTCAATTACAGGCAACAGAATTGATGAAAGGATATGTACCCGGATTGATAGACGCGTCCGGAAAAATGACGCTTTTCTTTTGCATTCTCGAGGAAGCTATTAAACTGGGCGATCGCGTACTCGCATTCTCGCAGTCGCTATTCACATTGAATCTCATAGAAGACTTCCTAGCACGAAATGACTTAAAATATCCAGATGGTCAAACCGATGCCTGGATTAAAAATGTGAATTATTACAGACTGGATGGAAGCACGAGCGCGTTAGAACGAGAGAAGCTGATCAACGAATTCAATAACAATCCAAAGATTCATCTCTTCCTTGTTTCTACACGAGCTGGTTCGTTGGGTATCAATCTTGTTGGTGCGAATCGCGCGATCGTATTTGATGCTTCCTGGAATCCTTGTCATGATACACAAGCTGTATGCAGAGTCTACAGATATGGCCAACAAAAACCGTGTTTTGTTTATCGATTGGTTACTGATAACTGTCTGGAAAGAAAGATCTATGATCGACAGATTAGTAAACAGGGCATGGCGGACCGCGTCGTCGATCAGTGCAATCCCGATGCACATCTTTCGTTAAAGGAAGCAACGACGTTATCGTGGGATTGGGAAGAGGACAGTCAAATTCAGGATTTCTCGCAGATTAAAAACAGTTACACAGACGAAGTTATGCATTCTGTGTTAGAACATCATTCTTCGTTGCTTACCAAACAACCCTTTCATCACGAGAGTCTGCTCGTTGATCGGAAAGACAAGAAGCTCAGTCAAGCTGAGAAACGATTGGCCCGTCGTGGCTATGAACTCGAGAAGATGGCAGCTAATTGTTCTAGGCCCAGTTATAACTATGTTCCTGGAAATACAGCTACGCGAGGTATAGTTTATATTCAAGATAAAGACTATTACAAGTTAAAAGGTAATCATACTCTGTATATATACATTGATTATTTATTCCAGCAGGTGGATTACAAATTAGAGCAATTCGTGGCGGCGACGGTGGTCCTACTCCAAAGCCCGTTGCGTCTGTTAGACCTATGCAACAACGAGGTGCTGAGGGATTAAATCCGCGAGGTGTTACTGGCAGTAGATGGATTCCGGCGGAAGTATGGCAGAGACAAGGAATGAGTGCGCAAGAAATGACGCTACCTCTAGATGTAGTTATACCGACTAATTCTCCGGACAAAGGAAGTATTGTTCTGAAAGCGGGTCAACGAGTAATGGTGCTGAAGAGTCCAAAAGGCATCTACATGCAGCTTGAATCCGGCAAAATTATAGCAATTCGCACTGCGCTTAAATTGAATCAACAAAAGCGAGAAGAAGAGGGGCCGAAGAAAGGTAAGTTAAATTACTATTGCTGATTACTTTTGAGTATTAAATTATTTGAATATATTTTATTATTTAAAAATTTAACATTTTGCATTGCAGGCGTTTCCTCGATAATACAGAGGAATTCTAAGCCCGAAGTTGGTTTTCCCTTACGGAATAATTCAGCTATTTCCATAATACCCAAGTCATCCTCAAGTAACCAGATTAGCGGCCGGCCTCTCAATAAACCGTCACCGAATCCAGGTTACAAACCGTTTGGCGATAAGGAAATCTCTAAAAGACCCAAACCAGTTGCTACAGCGACAGCCAAACCTTATTTGAGTCAAGTAAATTTAACCAATCAAGTTTCTCTGTCGAGACTACCTAAAGTTAAACAAGAGCCAATGGATCATTCTACACTCGGAGACAACTCAAACTCGTCCGACGGTCAACTGAGAACCGAGCAACGTGTCGAAGAAGTTAGATTGGAAGACGTAGTGGCAGAAGTGAGCTCGAATACCGAGTATAGTCCCTCTAATCACACCCGTACTACTAACTCGGATACGGATACATCTCTGCCGAAATCCTCCGAGGAAAGCACTCAGGTTTACACGCCCGACACTGTTTCTCTTGCGCAAAGCGTTCAAACACAGCATGACCACTCTGAATCAGAAATGCCACCAACCTCTGACAAACAGTGTTCGCCGTCGGAGAAGGAAACTTCTAAACCGGAAACACTAACAAACTACGGTCGGCCCTTCCATAGTCAAACGGAGAAGCGAGAAGCTTCCAATGAAGATATCATTATTGAGGACGCGTCTCAAGTGACATCACAAATGACACCGCAGGTGACACCACAAATGACACCACAGGTCGGAACGCAAACGCACGCGATTGCTCCTGGTCCAATGCCTTCTCTGTTGACGCCACAACCAGTACCATCAGTCATGCCGGTACCATCGACCATGTCAATACCACCAAGTTTACCGGTACCGTCAAGTATGCCTCCGAACATGCCACCAAGCATGTCAGTACCATCAAACATGCCGCCGAGCTTACCACCGAGTATGTCGGTATCATCAAATATGCCGCCGAACATACCATCAAGTATGCCGGTATCATCAAGCATACCGCCAAGCATGCCGATATCGTCGAGTATGTCATCAAGTATGCCATCAAGTATGCCAGTAACATCAAGCATGTCATCGAGCATGCCAATACCATCGAGTATGCCGATACCATCGAGTATGCCGATACCATCGAGTATGCCGATACCGTCGAGTCTGCCGATATCGTCGAGTATACCGGTATCGTCGAGCATACCGGTATCATTGGGTATACCGATATCGTCTGCGTCTGCGAGAGCACCTTTGGAAGCACCTAAAAGTATCGCCGATTCAATCGCCAACGCGACATCGACCGCTTCCGTATACACTAGCACCAATATTACTTCTCCGAAAAGTGCCGAGCCGACTCCGAGTATGCGAGACAACATGATTCAGGGTGATCCGACGCCGAGCGTACCCCAGGGATATCCCTACGCTCAATATCCGAGATACTACGACTACAGTGATCCGCGATCCCGCTCGCTGTCTAATCCCTATGGCACTTACTTCCCCGGCGTTCCACCGCACACGGCAAATCCCAGCAGTAGACTGCCAGTAGACACGACGAAGCCTCAGCCGGACTTAGGCAAGCCTATGGACGAGAGACCCGTAATGAACGTGCCTACCGCTTACACTTCTCAACTACCGAGCATTACTGCCAAAACGCTAACGAGCAACTCTGCGACGGAGTCTAAGGGTACGGATAGTACGACGGTGACTACTACAGTGGCCTCATCGAGTAGAGACGAGACGCATATACCTACCGCATTTAGCCATCCCACTAGCACGCGGTATCCGGGGCCGTACCCGCCGGGCCCGTACGACCCGTATACGCAGCATTATCCACCAGCGCCTGGCTCTTCCGCAGCT
The DNA here is from genome assembly GCA_021460005.1 of Tetramorium alpestre. Classification (NCBI taxonomy): domain Eukaryota; kingdom Metazoa; phylum Arthropoda; class Insecta; order Hymenoptera; family Formicidae; genus Tetramorium; species Tetramorium alpestre. The sequence goes on from JAJVSH010000002.1 coordinate 1,756,114, forward strand.
TATCCTCCAGGTGGTGAGTCTTGAGTCTTACAGCAAAGTAAAACTAGAAATAAATCATTTTGTCATCTGCTTACATTTCAAATTAAATTTTGCCTCTTTTAATTTTTTTAAAAAGTTCTTTGCACTTAAGAAACGTGTCATCGTCTTTGGAAAATTTTATTCAGTTACGTTCATTAGAGAGTATTAATGGCAAAATTAATTTGCAGGAGCACCCGGTTATCCAGCATATGGTGGACCCAGCTACAACACAGATTATGCCCGCATGTACTCGGCGTTCCATGGTCCGCCACCTCCGACGGATCCCTACATGCACAGAGGATATGCCCCTCCTTCTTCGCATCCCCCTAATTACTATTCTCCGTTCCCGCATCCTCCACCACCCTATCCCAATTATTCGTTCCTGCCATATCCGAATCCGAATATGTCCAGTGAACCTCAACCACCCGCTCAGTAGGAAAGCAATGTGGCTAAGAATAATCCTGGGTTGGTGGACGCGAGAAAGCCGTCGCAAAAACTCAAAGCGGTTGCGAAGCTTGATAGACTGAAGCTGTAAAACGCATTGATGTAAATATTTAGTCAGAAATATTGAGATATTAAGAGGATGTTTGATGGCAGGTATTCGAGAACTTCGCAATACCGATATGTAATGTCGTGAAGGACGAGCGCGATCGCCGTCACTATTGAACCGTGCAATCTGTTGAAATGTTCAGAATATTTTATCTCTCTTGACTTTCAACGCCGTTCTTGCGATGCGTTTTTGTTCACTAGTTAATTACAAGAAAATGTACTCGTCAAATGGTACAAATCACTCCTTTGTTTGATCTTTCAGTTTCATAAGGGTGACGTCTCAAGCGAGATTTTTTACGAGTTAGATTATGCAATTTAGATTGCAATATGTTTCATACATAATTGCGTTCCTCGTGACTTTTTCTACTTTTTGTACTTGCGCGCTGTGCTTTGTCATTAGCCTTTTATCAATAGCTTCGTGATATCAGAACTGATGAGTTATTGACGCGTATGACTCTAGGAAGATTGAGGAAAGAGTAAATTGTACCATTCGAATGATTGAGGGGAATGAAGGAGCGCTGTATACTATCGTTTAGCTTCACGCGTTCAATCACTTAGGTCATTTTTTGTATATCTTGTATATCAGTTTTATAACAAAGAGGGGGATGGTCATTACAATGGAACAAAATTCTTGTACCAAGAAAGATTAACATTGACGATCCCAATTCGTGAAAGGATTGGAGGTAAAAGCAGATTTTTACATGAGATTTTGAGTTTTTATATCTTTTTCAAGACTCGATTATGATATTAATCAATAACAATGTTTTACGGGTACTACATTAGAATTTATACGTAAGATTTTATGCTTCTTTTAGTTTTTATAATTTTTTTTTATCAGATGAGAGCATGAAATTATCTTCATTTTAAGGAAGAAATGATGTATAAAAACTTCCATGACAAATTTTTTCGCGACTTGTAATCGATCGATTGATCCCCCTTTATGATGGTACGGCAAGAGTAATGAATATTTGCAAGCTGTATAGACCACTGATATTGAAACTATATATAAAATGCAGATTGAAATTCTTTCGCGCATGAACCATGTTAAAATCTACTGTTCAGTGAGATGCTTCTATTTCATCGTAAAACTTCATACATCATAACAATACATGTAATTGTTACGCGATGCTCATGATGATTCGATGCTTTTACCCTGAAATTATTTTACTAAAGATCTATATCTGATAAAGCATTGTTTTATTTGAATCTTACTGCTTTTTATTCCACAAGTTGATGGTTTTAATTTCAATTCACAGTATCTTGCAATACTTGGAATGGAATTATCGTCTAGATCAGAAATTCTAGGAAACGGTATTAGTTAAGTGTTCAAAATCCAAATTTAAATAATCTATACATTAATTAATTATGTACATATATTTCAATACTATTAATTATTTTAGGTAATTGACTCGAAAGAATAATTTCAGGGTGAGAGCAATGGATCGTGCAGAGTTAAGTTTGATTATGCGTCACTTTTTCGTAAATATACTCTTTTTTTTTTTTTTACAGTGCGTATTGTATTCTCTATACTCTATACTCTTTTTCTCGAGCGCTAAAATCAGTTGCTGTTGTCCGCGGCATCCGTCACGCCGTGTCTATATGTCGTCTCTTTCAAAGCATTTTCCACATACATACATTTTAAACGCGTAACACATACGTACATACAGTATTCATGGAACATTTAGCAGCCAGTAAATTACAGTCTACAGCATCCCTAGCGAGTTGTATATGGACTACGTATTATACTATTAAACGTTACGGTTTCCGAACTAGATAATCTTACAGTAGAGCGTAGGATTGTTGTTAACTAGAAATGTCTTACGACTTATAAAAAGAGGGAGAGAAAGGAAGATGCGCGAGGAATTCGCCTCGTCTCTCGGACGCGTAACGTAATAAGCGTTAAGGGGAGAGCCATGATTTTCAGGAGCGACTCTTCAGACTCGGAACTGTGATATTTTATTATTAATCTCGTGTCGAATTCGCGCTGCACGCTCTTGCCCGGAATCGAAGTCGCCGACCTTGGTTTCGGCGGGAATTTCGCGGGCGGGCCCCCGGAGGTTCCCCCCCGCGACGCTCGGTCGAAATTGTTGCATTTACGTTAGCGTAAGTCAATCGGGTGCACGAGATGGCTAATCCGTTTTTCCAAGTGGGACGCAGAGACGCGCATTGGTCTATCATGGTGCTCCCTGTATACATTATTATTAACCAGTGGTATTCAACCCCTTTCGACCGCGGCGTCTCAATCTCCGCTCAGAAAGCATCCTCTTTAAAGATATGTATGTAAAAAGATCTTTTTCCTCCAGAATTTTGTATACTCTTCCGAAGACACGTCCTTGCGGCCGCGAGAGATCTTTTATAGAACTTTTTTTTTTCATTTTCTACGACATTTTACATTCTCCTTTGGTATTGTGCTTTTTACGAGTCTCTTCTGTACGGTTTTTGTAAGGACGAGGAAGACGGCAGCTCCTCGTATGAATTGTCTCAGAATCTTACGGATACACACGACACAGAAGTATCCTTTTTCTTCTTTTTTTTTTTTTTACATATACGCATCTCCGTACTTACCAAAGTTGTCTTTTTTAGCAGATCTTATCGCCTAGAAAGCGAAAGTCTTGGCGTCCCCGCGGGGAAGCACTCCAGGTTGAATACCTCTGATTTTAGACGAATTATTCTAGCGAGATAAGTGTTCATGCTGGATATATGATTAGTAATACTATGTCTCCCGCGACGGCTCTCGGTGTTGTCTGTTTGCCACGCGATGAAATGCGACGTCCCACCCGCCCTCGTCATCCCTCACAGTTCTCTTACCCCCTCGTTTACTTGAGACCATGTCGCAGCCGCACGTTTCGTAGNTTCTAAGTGTACAGGTGTTACGTTTTAAGCGCGACGCTCAAGTAAGCTGTGCAATCCCACGCGAACAGACGACAGGGAGACCGTCGCGTAAAAAAAAAAAGAAGAGGCGAGAGAGCCGCGAGCTGTATACCATTGTTCTGAAAGCGATCGCGGACCGTTCCAAATATCCGGGATTTGTCGAGTTCTATTTCGTGTAACATAAAGATCACTTTCGACCGCGCCGTCGAAACCGGAAGCCATGCGGTGGCTTGGACGCTAAACGTGTGGCCGGCCCTTCGAGTTCCGTTCGCGTGCACAAAACGATCGCATTCGACATGTTGTTTCAAGGGTTGAACGTGGGATGCGAGCACAAATCGGTGGCTACTCTTAACGTTTTACGGTTAAAGCAGAGGTGACCTTAATCGATCTTAGCTTGACGTTGGCGGCATAATTTGTATAATTTAATATATAATTCGCATTATATAATTCATTATATATGTATAATTATATATATATATATTGTTATATATAATTATATCTATTTGTAGTGAGATAAAGGAGGGAAGCGAGATACGGGCATTTCACCGTTGAGGATCGACCTGCGCCACTCTCAGAACAAGCGGCTCATATATTTGCAGAAGGAAAGCAATTATTTCATCTCTGTTATAGCTTTTTTGCCATTTACATACTTGTACATACCCATTATTTACATTTCATACTTTATTTATTATTATACATTAGCCATTATTATCGCTTTTTTTTCGATGTCAGAGTATTACCCTTATTATGTAAAATAAATTGTTTACACTGATGAGAACATTGTTTTGCTCATACTGCATTTTGTTACGCAAAGCAAGAGAGAGAGAGAGAGGAATGAAAGCCTACGTATATTTGTCCTTTTCAACAACATTCAACTTTACTATTTCAAGATAGGAAGTAAGCTCGCAAGCTCGCGTTTTCTTCGCGTGCTTAACGCGAAAAGCGGCCGACCTGATTTCCAGAACAGGCTACTTTTTGTCAGGCAAATCTCTTGAGGGACGGACGTAAAATCGTCCAGTAGACAATAAATGAATCTCGCTGTCGTTTCTACAAGAAGTCTCGGAAACCGCGGAAGAAAGTCTTTGCAAAAGGACTTTGGAAATTAAAGCTTCGAAGGCTCGGGTTTTCGTGGCGATTCGGGATATCGGAGGAATAATGCAGGAAGATTTCAAGGCGATTTGACAAATCTGTCGATTTAATTGTGCTCTCGTTGTTCGGCAACGCGAAAATCTGGAAGAAAACATTTCAGGCGGCCGCTTTCAGCCTGCGGCGAAAACGCGCCGCGATGCATGTATAAAACTCTTAGTATCGTAAGGAATTATGTGGGGCCGAGGAATTATTAAGCGAGCAAATTCGTTTGATCAGCGCGAGAAATCCGTCTTTCAGTCCGAAATTCTGCGTCGACGTGACATGAGACTTTTCGCGACCTGCTGTCTTCGTCTGTGTATGCGTTAGGGTGAATGCATGTTATACGCAGGCTGGATTTATTAAAAAATTATAATAAATTTGCCAGCGGCGAATTAACAATGCTTTCGTGTCGCAGCCTCCTCTTCTTCGTTCTTATGTTCATTTAATAAGCTTCGCGGTTCCATTGCGGTTTTTCTATAAATCATGTTATAGCGTATGTGTGAGACAAGNTGAGATAATTAATTAATGAAATAAAAAAGTATTCGGATATTAAACGGGCTTGTTTTCTGCGAACAGCTTGAGAGATTCGTAACGCCGTTATATAAATGAAAAACCGTACACATTTTATTTTCTTCCGTTTTAAAGCACGCTTGTGTGAGATATAATCTTTAAATAAGTAATGAATTTATAAATGATTTATATGTGATACTTACACAGAGCTATAATGGTTTTCATTGCAATATTATGTTTAACCTGTCGACTTTACAAGATTACTGATTGTAGTAAGTGCAAATAAATGTAATTAGATATTTTTTATAAAGTAAGTCCAAGAGTAAATTTTATTTTTTAATATTAATAAGCACATACAATACAGTGAAATAGTGAATATAATTATTATTTCTAATTTATTATTTGAAAACGTAACATTAATTTTTAACGTTTTTTGTTATAATTTTATTTTTTGTTTATAAATATATTTTTCATAGTTTTTTTTTCGATTAAAATAAATTTTTATTTTTCGCTCCAGGAACGCTCCAAACTTCAACTACATTATAATGCAGTATTAAATTCATGATTTATTGTTATACAAATGTCTCAGACAAGCATATTTCTAATGCAATAGTATATAATTTTTTTTCTATATTTAGCACTTGAAAAAACATCAGTTTTAATAATATCTTGTCAGTGATAGTATTTTGTTAACGCAGTTTTACTGAAATTATACTGATTTCAATTTCCCGCGCGAATGCTGTCAGTATCATACGAATTTGGAGCACGGTGCTTCTCTCATAACCTAAAAATTCGCCACGGTACGAGGTCGCATAGCGCGCCGCTGGAGCGCGTGGTGATTGCATGAAGGTGCATCGCGCAATCACTTTCGCGGCGAATGCGGCTCCTCGGGCGCAGTTTGCATTATATTGCGTGTAGGGTTACAGCCCACCGCGTGTCCAGCAACGTACCGCTCACGTGGCCACCTGTCAGAAGCTTCGCGGCCTACGATATCAGCCAGTGGGGCAGCAGGAAGACAAACAGGAAGCTGAAGCTCGCCCTCGCAATCGACATGACAGATCCTAAGATCGAGGAAGTCTTAGCGCCGCTCCGGGCGAGCGTCAAGGAACAAGTGAGTTCCATATGGACCTATATGCAAAGTAGGAACCATGTGTTTCGGCAAGGCTTTCCAGTATTAAAACAAAAGCAGCAGTAAGAAGACTTTCTAGTGTCATTTATCAATTCTTACCCTGCAGAGAGAATTAATTCGTAATTAATCCTGTGGGCTTATGTCTAACGAATCTGTGGAATCTCGAGTTCAGAATTGTAGACATATGTATCGAGTTCAGAATTGTATACATAAATGCATACAAAACATATTTTCGACTTTGTTTCTTAATCAGTTCATATCCTAGTATATTGCATCATTACTTGTTCTGTGCATTGCATTATCCTACTCATTTAAAATTTGGCTGTATTGAACCCAACTTTGGGTTTGGATATGAGTTGAAGAAGAAGATGAAAAAGTACCAATTTTTAGCAATGCTTTGGTCGATGATGCTTCAAACATCAGCAAATTTTGTACAATGGCTAATAAATACTAACATAAACGTTCTCGGTGGTTTATTCTTTTAAAGAATTGAAGTCTTTGTCTGAAACGCATTCTTAAAAAATTTGCTTACTAATTTTATTAATGATTACAAATATATATATTATATATACTGTGTATGATAAATTCTTCTCCTATTATGTACAATTATTAATACCATAAATACTCTTGAAGAATATATATCACATATATAGGATATCTTTATTATTATAGTTATTAAACTATTATATTTTAATGTCATTTTCTTCCGATCTTCCGAAGATATAATACACAATTATATCTTTTCGTGAGATGTAACCAATTGTCTTTTGTAGGGTGATTATGTGCGGAAGCTGAAATCTGATGGCGCTCCAGAATTGGACATCAAAAAAGCTGTGGCGGAACTGAAACTGCGCAAAAAGCTACTAGAGAACAAAGAGCTGTCTCTAGCTTCCAATACAACGTTCGACAGGGCAAGGATGGAGGATCTCTTGAAGCGTCGATTCTTCTTAGATCAGTCCTTTGCGATTTACGGTGGCATTACCGGTCAATATGACTTCGGACCTATGGGTTGTTCGTTGAAAACAAATTTAATAAACGCCTGGAGAAATTTCTTCGTATTGGAGGAACAGATGCTGGAAGTCGATTGTTCCATTCTGACGCCCGAGCCGGTGTTGAAGGCATCCGGTCACGTAGAACGGTTCGCTGATCTGATGGTGAAGGATGAAGTGACCGGCGAATGCTTCCGGCTGGATCACTTGATCAAAGCGCACCTGGAAAAAATAATTTGCGACAAGAAAACGAGCGAGGAGACGCGCGAGGAATGCAGAGACATCATCATCAAGCTGGACGGTATGACGACGGACGAAATGGCCGCAGTGTTGTCGAAATATAAGATGAAATCTCCAGTTTCCAATAACAACTTAACCGAACCGATAGAATTCAATTTGATGTTTGGCACTCAGATCGGACCATCAGGACTCATCAAAGGTTTCTTGAGACCAGAAACGGCCCAAGGTATTTTCGTGAATTTCAAGCGACTGCTGGCGTTCAATCAGGAACGGCTGCCGTTTGCCGCGGCGCAGATCGGTAACGCCTTCAGAAACGAGATCTCGCCGCGATCCGGACTCATCCGCGTACGAGAGTTCACCATGGCGGAGATTGAGCATTTCTGCGAACCGAATAATAAGAATCATCCCAAGTTCGAGACGGTCAAAGACATAAATATGCTACTGTATTCGGCTTGCAATCAGATGGACGGTAAGAGCGCGGAACGGCTCGCCATAGGCGAGGCCGTTTCGTCCGGCTTAGTGGCGAACGAGACGCTGGGTTATTTCATGGCTAGAATCCATCAGTTTTTACTGAAAATCGGCGTCGATCCGAACCGCCTGCGTTTCCGTCAGCACATGAATAACGAAATGGCGCATTACGCCTGCGATTGTTGGGATGCCGAGTGTCTGACATCTTACGGATGGATTGAATGCGTAGGATGCGCTGACCGGTCCGCCTATGACTTGACGCAGCATACCAAGGCCACCGGCGTAAAATTAGTGGCTGAGAAGAAACTACCCGCTCCGAAAACCGTGGATGTTTGCGAGATCGTGCCGAACAAAGTGTTGATCGGCAAAACATTCAAAAAGGACAGCAAGGTTGTGCAAGACGCACTAGCGGCATTAGACGAGAAAGAGATTGTGTCGTTAGAGACGATCCTTAATAGGAATGAAGAATACCAGTTGAAAGTACACGATACTTTCACCGCGAAGATCACCAAAGACATGATAGAAGTAAAGCGATACCAGAAAACCGTTCATGTGGAAGAGATTATACCGTCAGTAATTGAGCCTTCCTTCGGCATTGGACGTATCATGTACGCTCTGTTCGAACATAATTTCAAAGCGAGAGAAGGTGACGAAAAGAGAACGTATTTTGCCCTGCCGCCAGTAGTAGCGCCGTTGAAATGTTCGGTGTTACCGCTCAGTGGTAACGACGAATTTGTGCCGTTTGTAAAAAAATTATGTAAGTGAAACATATGAGTTTAATTGTAATATTGTACGTCTTGATATTAGACAAAATGTTATTTTTTTCCTCTTTTGATCTATAATCTTCATATAGTTGAAAGTATAGATAATTTGAAACTTTTGATGTATAGCAAAGATAAATATATTAATATTTTACAGCGCAAGATCTTACGAGAGCGGATGTCTCACATAAAGTGGACGATTCTTCCGGTAGCATAGGACGCAGATATGCTCGTACCGACGAAATAGCAATACCGTTCGGTATTACTATCGATTTCGATACTTTGAAGACGCCGCACAGTGCGACACTCAGAGATAGAGACAGCATGGGACAAGTTCGAATAAACGTATGTACATTTTTTTAAATGTCTACAAAGATTTACGTAAAATTAGTATCATATGTGTAAATTAGTTTATAAACAAAATTTAATAAATTTTATTCATTGACATAAATAAAGCATATAAAAAAATTAAAAGATTTTTCATTTTTAAAATTGTTTTAACATGTTAACATGATTAAATTTTTAATTGCAGTTGGACGAGTTACCTGGCGTTGTGAAGGATCTTTCTTATGGAAGGACTACTTGGGAACAAGTGGAGGCAAAGTATCCCAAATTTGAACAACAAGAATCAACAGAATCATAGAGAAATTAGATAGACTCGAGAAGAATTTCTTTGTATTATAGAATCTATACTATATTTTGAATGACGTCTATATAAAGTTTTTATATATTCAGCATATCGAGGTACTTATCAGAAAATACACTGCTAAGTTTTGGAAAATTCAAATCATATTATTTATGTCAGACAATTTTGTATCAGATTCTAGAAATTTACTTAATATATACTAATGTATTTATTGAGAAAACAATGTAAATTTTGAGAAATTTACATTGCAGGTGATATTTTGCATTGTAATCTTTACTTATTGGTATTACAAACCAATCACTCGCATTTTTCAGAAGCATTTCATTATTTAAAAGTTTTTATAAACGGTTATAAAAAACGCTTTGTAAAAAATATAAATCTATTCCTTGATGATTTCATAGCTTATTTCAATATTCCTTATTAAATAATAATATTCATTAATGAAAAAGAAAATAAACGACAAAATTAAATGTAAATACAGGATATACATTATATTTGACTAATATTCTTATTATCGAAAATTGAGTAATTTATATTTTAAATTATAATTTCTATTTTTTTAAATATATTTTTTATAATTGCCTATACTATTTTATAAATTAATTTAATTTTATAAGAATTATTTTATTAAGAAAAAATGATTGAGGCAGATTTGAACAATTATATTACAGAAAACAAAGTAGATAATTCTTATATGAGAAATATTGAAAATATGAAAAAACATAATTATATTTGAAAAAGTAATCAGTAATTGTATTACGTAAACTTTATTACATCTTATTACATCTTAGTAAAAATTTCATTAGAAATGCATTCTATCCTTTCCGTTTCTATTTTACTATACTATATATATAGACACGCACACACATACACAGACACACATACCTACATACATGCATATATACACACACATACACATAGACATAGAGGAAAAGAAATGCATAGTAATGCAATCAGAAGGAAGAGATTTTTACCAAGAATGTATATACTTCGCTCTTTTTACCAAGAATGTACATCGCCTGACATACGAGAGCTAATCAGCGTTTGCATTATATTCATAAATATCATAAAACATAGACAATTTGGCAGTGCGCTCCGATCTCACACAAATACAGTGAAGGCGCGTTGGTGTGGCGCTCGCCGATTCGTCCGAGCGCCACACATACAAGCTTACATTTATTCAAAAAACCGAGACTGCGATCTGGCATCACTATCGAATCTGTAGTTAGTGGACGAAATGGCAGACAAGACGTGCGCGAAAAATCGTCCGTCAAACGTCCATTCGGGAAATTCGGGTTAATCGCGAATAATGGAGTGACTCATTCTGAAATCACAATATGCTGCGTACCGCGAGTAAAAATGCGTAAATATTTTTCGGAACGTGTCAACAATACGCGTCGAAAACTGAAAAGTAACTTTGCGTATGAACTCTATGAAGGGAAATGCACTCGCGGGGGGCATCATTATGAGATCGAGGTAAGTGATACAAGTGGCATTAATGATAAAAATAATTATGATAATTGTCATATATAGAATAGCGATATACAGATAAGTAGACGGCATATGATTGACATTGTTACATTAAAGATACACTGAGAGAAATGTTTTTGTATCATGAACCAAAGTTTTGTTGATACTCAAGAAATTTATTTAGTTGNTGTAAACAAATATGTTATTTGTTTATATCTTGTTAAATCGTTTTGGTTTAGAGAACAAAACAGTTTTGTTATCTAAACAATTCTGTTTTGTTCTCTAAACGACTCAAAACAACTTAACAAGATATAAGCAAATAACATATTTGTTTACAGCAACTAAATAAATTTCTTGAGCATATATCAACAAAACTTTTGATTCATAATACAAAACTCTTTCTCTCAGTGTATTTGAATTACGGGTGGAAGCGCGATCCGTTTCACTGCGTGAAGTTGGCGAGATGTACGTATACATTAGTTAAGGCAGCCAATCACAGCACTTGATTCATATTCAATGTATTTCAGATTGATGCCTACAATTAGTGCGAACGACATGGCGGACGAGCAGCGCGCGCGAAAAATCCGTCCGTGAGTTATCCGCGCGGCAAGCCGAATTAGAAACGCAATCGAGCGGTAATGACAGTGAAATTACGGTATATGGCGCGTCGCGAGTGGAAATGTATTAATATTTTCCGTGTGTCGTCGATAATTTACGCGCGGAGAGCAATCGGACTCCATACAGACAGAGGTATCGGCGCCGTAAAAAGAGTGAAGTCAGTTGCAACGGCTTGCTCCGCGAAGTTTGCCACATTCGTATTATTCAGTGTCCGCGAAAATCAATCGTAGCGTTCGATTCTCGTTTCATACGTGTATATGGATCGATCTGGGCGATTAAAGCGAATATGGCGGACGAAACGCGCGGGAAAAATCGTCCGTAACGTATCCGCGCGGAAAATCAGACTAGAAGTGTAATCGAGTGGTTACGACAGTGAAATTACGGCGCATAAAATATCGCGAATAAAAATCGCGTCAATATTTTCCGAACATTGTCGATAACTCACACACGGAAAACCGAGCTCGTGTTGCGGATTTTGCAGGACGCGGACAGGATCACTGGGCGATCGTTGAGAAATTGTGGTAAGTCAATTTAGTTCACTAATGTCCATTTCTATCGATGCTGATTAACTTTAATCTCGGTTTAATTTACTTTCTATCTTTTTTTAGTCCCAAGAATTAGAAGAAGATGAAAAGTACTCTCTAAAAATGAATTAGTGGAAATTAGACTCATTTTGCCAGTGAATTCACTGATTTTTCACTGATAAACATTTTTCGTTGCTGTATATTTCATCATCATCGTTTTTGAGTATTGATATGATGAATTTTGTGACGAATATTTGAGATCAATAATCCCTTTTTAAAATCACAGAAGAATTGATAAGACCGCAATAAAATAGTTTTGCTTTTTTTTCAATATAATTGCTTGAATTGCAGATTTTGAAACATCTAACTATTTAATGTTATTAAAGAAGGTATTCTCTGAAAATGAATTAGTGGAAATTAGATTGATTTTGCCAGTGAATTTCATTTTTCACTGATAAACAGTGATTATCACGTGTGACGCTGAGTATGATTGAACACCATTATAATTCTACTGCATCAAGCAGTGAAAACTAAAATTCGCTAAATAATTCAGTGACTAGCCACTAATTACCAATGGTATACTTATCACTATTTGATATAGTAGTTATACACTGATTAATTTTTAGAGAGTAAGTTAAAGTTAATCTGCATCGGTAGAAATGGACATAAATGCTAAAAAAAAATGCTACAATTATTTTTACTGTTCAGTGTAACGAATAAATACTGTCGACTGCACGAATTAAATATAATAGCTCACGGAAGTAGTCTTGAACGATTTTACACAATTTATAATTGTATCAAAGGATTAACCAACTGTGTCTTAATTGTATATTTATCTTGTACGATAAATACCTTTTGCATTCTCGCGTGCGTTATCTAACACGCACGAGGACCGTGTCGCGCATTCTTGCGCACCGCCGTGCGTGTCGGAGCCAAGGATTTCGTGGGAGCGTGAAAGCGGAAGGAAGAGCGAACGAGGATGAAACGGAGAAGCTTTCCGTGGGTGCGGACCCAATTATCCACAGTGGCTCTCGAGAAGGAGAAAGACGGACGTGTCCCTAGGCGGTAGAAAGAAAGAGAGAGAAAGAGAGAGGATAGGGCATCGAGATTTTTCTCCTCTTTTTCTTCCTCGGCGTGCCAACAGCCCTCCGCGCGAGGACGTGTCGAATCGATTCTCCGCGACTCGTTTACAAGTTGTTCTGCGAATGGCACTTCGCGAACTGCCGTGCGTTATCCCTCTTTCACGAACTTGCGTAGGCGAGACGCAAATGCACCTTGCTTTATAGCACGAGATTTTTTTAATCGGTTATTTTGGGCAAATTTCCAAAGTTGAGATAATGATGTAATGTCTTTTCGTTACATCGTTATCCTTAAAGAGCAGCTTTCTTTTTTCAAATTCGATACTGCAATTATTCAATAGCGAGATGTTTGACAAAAGCTAAAAACTATCTGTAAATTTAATATCTTTCGCGCAAATAAGTTTTTATAACATTATCGAGTTAATTAATAATATTAATGAATGAAAGCATTTGCTGATACTGTATCAATTTTTAAAAATTTACATAATCCAATTCTAGATTCAGTTGATAAAATTTCACTTTAGAAATTTATGTGATTGAATTTCTAAAAATATGATTGAAGTAGTGAATATTTAAAAAATTCAAGCGATAAAACAGCTCTGATTTTATCGCTTCAAAGTAAGCTTAATTGCTTTATTAATAATTCCAAAACTGATTTGCCAAGGAAAGAATATGTGGAATGTAATTCTATCTCTTAAATTCCGGGGGTAGAAATAAAATAGAAGATTGATTTATATTTCCTGAGATTTCTGTCAAGTAGTTTCTTTTAGAAAATAAATAATTGATTCTTCGCTCAAGTTTGACACTTATCGTAGCAATCCCGAGCATCGTCACCGACCGAGAATCAGCTTGTAGCTTGTATTCTTGGCACTGGGCTATAAAAACATTGTTTTTGTTTCTGTCTTCATCTGGAGCGGTTCCGGTGTGGAACCTATTCAGCATGTCTATTGGGAATTCAAACGTCTTTTTTTTCATTCTGTCTTTCTCTTCGTAAACTCTACCTATTCCATCGCTATTTCCTTCGCTCTCATTCAGTTGCAACTCGTTGATGCAACCCGTTGAATTACGACTTTCGTAATTCAACGCAGACGATAGATCCCAAAAATAGATCCACCAGGAAGAACTTCTATTTGCGTCGCGGCAGGTCCGCGTGACATTACTTTTACACAGGCGTCTATAGAGTGTCTCGGAACAATTGTATAATGTAATAATCGTGGTATACAAAGGAAGAAATACAGTTTCGAAATCTTTTAAATATCTGATAACTTTCGAAATATTCTCTAGAAGCTAAAACAGTTTTAAAAAACAAAATGTACAAATTTTAAATTTGCAATTCGGATTTTGACTTAAGAGATAATATATTGAAAAATGTTATTTACTTATAAAATTTGTTTATATAAAATATCCATAAAAATGGAAGAAACGTGTAAAATAGAAATCTAAAGTTTTATTATATTATTATGGGACAAAGCTATTGTATTTAGAGTTAATTGCTCATTCATAATTCAGCAATAGATTTCGTGCTAAAAATTGAAGCTTGGAAATTCCATTAAATATTCGTTAAATTCCCGCGTAGAATAAATTTCTCGCAGCGAGTTTATAATCAAGAAAATTGGAAAGAAAACGAGAGAATTCGGAGACACCCTATACATATCGCGACTTTATGGTTCCCGTGAAAACATTTATTGGGGCGTACCAAAGGGATATTTGTAAACGAAAAATCGTTTCAGCTGGTGTAACTCTCTCGAATAATTCCATAACTCTTGTTCCCCGCTTTCTCGCTTCGGCTTATCTATTTTTGAAGGTATAACTGTTTGCGCGTAGGTGAATGAAGGTCTTCTGGATGTTCGCGAACGGGTTGCTAGCGCGCAAAAAATACCGCCGGTTTTCCCGTTTCTCCGAGTTTTAATTGGTGCCGTGTAATGCGTTTGTACGACGTATTACGAGGCACTGCGCACATTATTAATTCTAAGTCCGTTTATAGGGCGGCTTGGGAAATGATAGAATCAGGATTTA
Organism: Tetramorium alpestre; assembly: GCA_021460005.1. NCBI lineage: Eukaryota > Metazoa > Arthropoda > Insecta > Hymenoptera > Formicidae > Tetramorium > Tetramorium alpestre. Next base: position 1,771,130 of record JAJVSH010000002.1, read on the forward strand.
TTCGTTAATTGAGTCGTTTCAGCTCATTAGCCACGATTTGATTAATTATTATTAATCAGTATTAAATATTCTGATACTTAAACCGCTAATCAAATTAATTTATTATTGCGTTAATTCCTATTACTACTGCTTAATTCCATTATTATTATTTAGTAATCCGTATTGTTATCAAAAATTTTGTCGCAAATTATTTGCGTAATACATTTCCAAAATACGAAACGTTTTCTCGGTGCACCCTATACATACACATCGGAGAAAAGATCTCTCTGCACTAGATTCATGCTAGGTACTCGAGTTTTAATTGCGTCGCATAATGCATTCATACAACGCGTTACGAGACGTTGTGCACATTAGTATACTCCTAATTGGTTACCTTAAAGCGAAAATTAGTTCACGACCGAGGAATACTTATCACTATTCGCAGACAAGTATCTTAAGTAGTTCCTAAACAGATGGAGCATCTTTTTTTATCTGCTTCATTTTTAATCATTGAAATTATAATAAAATCGTTATTAGGCACGAAAAAAATTAATTTGTAAATATTATTATATATTAAGATTATATGTAAATGACATATCATTTGTGAATTTTAGATTGTTATAAAATGCTTTTTTTATTTTTACAAGCCTTGTTAGTTCTTTTATAAACAAAAATTTTTCCAAACATTAGAATTTATAAAATAAATTTATAGAATTTATAAAATAAAAAATGAAACAAATAAAATATTTAAATTAAATGAAAATAAAATAAATAAAAATAAAATATTTAAATTAAATGAAAACAGATACAAAAATTAAGAGTCGGTTTTTCTATACAATTTAAAATAGTTTATTTATTATGAAATATTGTGGAACTTATTATACAATACTACGTGTTCTGTTACAAATTGTATTCATGTTTTGAGGAAAATATGTCTCACCTTTGTAAAAAAAAGTATCTTAACTACCTTTGCGTGTTTAACTAAAAACGTGTTTGAACTGTAGATACAAATGTGGCATAACGACGGATCGTTAAATCGTGTCGTGGCCGTTTTACGCTATGAATTTGCATAAATATCTTTCGGTCTTACGACTCCGCAAATCGTAACGTCGATTATACCCGGGCCGCGACTTTCCCGGCAATCTATCTGTCTCGTTTAGTTAGTATCTTCCTTGCCTGCTTCTTTTTTCTCCCTTCCTCCGACGAAGGTGGAGGGTTGCGTCATCGCGTGCAAAACTTTGTGTAGGATTTTATGGTTGGTAGAGGTGCTCTAAAGTCCCTCGTACTATCCGGTTTGCACAGTGTAAAAAGGTATTAATCGCCCCGGCTTATTAAGTGCGCGCGCTCTTACGGGACGTTATCGGATAAATTATTACCGGGACATCGAGATTAATTAACAGAGGCGTATCGTTGCGCTGATGGAAGCGGATTTAATGCCGCCCGCTCGGTAGAAAGAGCAAATAAAGACTTAGTACTCTGTACGTGTGTGTACGGCAATTTCTGTGATTTTTGTTATTTCCAGTTAATAAAGAAACTGCAGCTACCAGATTTTATAGTCGCGTAAAATATATGTACTTTTCATAAATCAAAGTTATTTAGTGTGAGGCTGATGTTGCAGTTAAGAAGAAAACCGACCTTCCTAAATATTCCAGCTTGTTTTGATCGAGCTTGTCGGTTTCCATCGACCAAAGTTAATCGCTCTAACACTCGTTCTCTCCTTTTTTTTTTTTTTTGGTATGGCTTGAACGATCTCGATTTTACATGGTCGTTCGAGCGATGTCGAGACGTCCGCGCGCATTCCGAAGATTTCATCGTTCGCTCGCAAGCACATCGCCAGCGCCCGACAGCTTTTCGATCACCGGTTGTTTTACTTGTGCATTGGTACGAAACAGGTACGGCGGTATGCCGGGGTGGGAATTTATAGGCGTTAATTAATGTTATTCATTAGGACTGGTCGCGCGCGTTTCGGTAGCCGAATTCGAACTGCCGAAGAACCGCTGATTAGATTGCTGTAGTACGCGTTCCCCCGATAGACCACACAGCGCGAACACACACTCGTGTCCCGCGATACTGAAAAATGTCGCCCACACGCTAAGAGACGCGAAAATGTCTCGTGAGAAAATATTAGAACTCCAGTAGTTGCGACATCCCATTTCAAGTACTGCAAGTCCGGTGCAATTTCGGTCGCGAAAGTGCGGGATGTTTTCGAGTTCAACGAACTTTTATCTCTCGCAGAACAAACTTTTATTTGAAAGTCGTTGATATCGCCCCAAAATCAAATCTAAAATAAAAACGTTTAATGTCTCTAACATGAAGAATCATTGCATGATTCTTCTTCAGTGCTTTGTACCGTCGAGTGAAATAAAAAAAATAATTTTATATTTATTATATAATAAAATTTAGAAATATCGGCTGTTACTGAGACGATCAATTTCGGTTAATTTTTAGCGGGAAAGAATTTGAGGTTTGCTTCTACTTTGCCCTCTTCCTCCCTCATAATTTATCGAAAAGTGGGCCTGATGAAGCGGTCTGATTAGCAGGCTTGATTTATCGCTTCTTTATACATATATCTGGCGCTCGCAGCAATGGGTATCTTCCCTCTTCTCTCTCTCTCTCTCTCTCTCTCCTTGGCTCGCGGTCTCGTTAAAATTTATTCATGATTCGGCAGTGAGGCACCCTTACTTCTCTCGAGAGAGACTGGTTCGACTGGTCGCGGTCCAAATATTCATCGAGGCCCCGGCCTATTTTTCCGCGTAACGCGATAGGGACTTAATACCACTTGTGAACCGGTCGCGAGGATCTGATTTATCGAACGGCGGTATCGACTTTGTTCGGCTAATCCTCCGCGTTTTTCTTCGAGCCGTTATCGCGGCGCTCTTTCATTGGCCCGCCGACGTGCGCCGGGTACTTTGCATGTTAAAGAGTACAGTAATGAGTAATCAAATCGGTCTTACCCGATAACTTTTACGAATTTGCATCCCTTGATTAATGACGCAACGTACGAGAGTTCGCGTTGCTGCAATTTTATGAAGCGTATTCTCTCTTATCTTTCGAAACATCTTACGAATATATAATTTTAACACTCACAATCAGATCTTTGAGGGCCTGGCAAAGATTTAAATTCGGGTAAGCCCCGTGGCCGTGTAGTTCGGAAGAGTGATGCACTGACAACACTTTGGCTTTGTAGGCGTATGTACGTCTGTCTTCCTTCGTGCCTTCAGCTTGTGTTGTACAATACAATGGGTTACACGGCATCAGCAGGTCACAGAAAAAGATGGCAAATCGCCCACCTCTGAAACTAATAAGTATTGTCCATCAGACGCATTGTTTTGGTGCCCACGTGTAGGGCGTACAACATGTTCGAGATACGAGGTTACACTTTAGATCGCTAATGTCGTTCTAAGACCATCGCATTGGCTTCGTTAGCGCGTGTCTCGTAAAAATTCGATAAAACCCGTTCGGTTATCAATGTTAGATAATTAAGTCTGCGAACTACATTTTTAATAATATTTAAGTCAGAATGCCTTGAAGAAATAAAATTGATTTTCCTACAATGTTTTGATTAACATGAAGTGATAGCCGATTTTATTCGAAAGTCCGATGAAATTGCGAGTCTCTCCAACAATTCCAATTATTAATCGTTATTAATTATATATTCAATAATTTGAACATTCGTTTTCGGACTCATATTCTTTATTTATTATAATAATTTTATTATAAATTTACGATGTACAATAACTCACAAAATTCGACGAATATTTATTAGTTTATATCCCTTAATGGCTCCTTATATTACGACATTAAATATACGTGCCTACAATACAGACTGTTCCCCCAATTTCATATTAATTCATGATTGATGCGCCCATAATTCTCAACACAATTCCTGATTCTGTTTTACAGGCTTTATTTAAGGCACTTTAAAGCGCTTGTTATGACTACCCGCATTTTAATTTTTACACTCCAAGGTGTCATAAATCAGTTTTGCAAGTCACTGGTGCCTTAACGAGGCGGTTAGTTATTATTTAATATTTCGCGGTCGATTCTTTTTTTTGCATTAGTTCGCCAATTGACCTAAAGTTATAATTAAAGTCGCACGCCTCTGTACTGACAATGAGAATTTCAATCTGTAGCTGCTTTTCACAAAATTATACAGCGACGAAATTATGTAGTGAACTAACTACTAAAAAGAATGGACTTCTATAATATTTAGAGTCAACTACATATGTTAATAACTTGTATAATACAAGTGTAAATTATATATTACAAGTTATGATTTTTTTAATTTACTAAGATCTCTTACTAGCTCGAGCTATTCACGAAAGACAAGGCTTGAACTATCGTCCGTGTGAACTATCGTCAGTCATACTTTTGGTCAGGACCCATTCTTCTAGGGCCTCCGTTCTTCGCTTTCCGCCACTATTTACATAACACTCGTAAGCACCACGTTTTGGGTTTAGCCACTTCGGGAAATCATATTAACCAAATACTGCGGTCGTTATACGCGCAGGAAATATATTACCGCGAGACCCCCTCGGGATTCGTTCAATGGAACGTAGAAAGGAGGAAATGGTCCTCTTCCTTCTTCTTCTCTTTCCCTCTTAGCGTTTGCAGAGACCCGTCGCATCTTCGAATTCTTTACGATTCCTATTCAATCTCTTTATCGTCCCCTTGACTCGAGAATTCCATTCTCGGATTTTGTATACATATATATAATTGTACCAGAACACACAGAAGTTCTGAGATGCTGCAAAAGAATATACCTGCACGCATCCTCTTTTTTCTCGAATTTCCCGAAAAAAAAAAGAGTTTAGTAGAATAACTTAATGCAACAATGATTGGTGTGCTTTAGAAGAAATTTTGAAGCATCAATTTTAAACTTGAAGACATTATGTTTCTCTTTTTGTCAAGCTTTTAAAAATATAGCAAGAACCAATGCACTTAGATAAATTTTCAATCCAAAAGAGTTCTAGGTTTCTTTGCTTTATTACAATTTTTATTAAATTATTATCGTGTTGGTTTAAAACTTGTATAGGACTTCAAGTCATATAATTATATGTATAACAAGTCTAAATTTTCATAGATTATAGAACGAAATAAATAATCGCATATGCTTCTCTGTACATGTCCGTATCTCAGGGGAGGACATGGCAGTGGCTGAATATGAATCAAGTGATGCTCAGCATTGTTTTCGCGATAAATTACGAAGTTATCCCGCATAAATTGCATTCTGGTGTCCGGTTCGAAACAGGTGGGGCGGCGGGGACCGGGCGGGAAACGGCGTTGCCCCCTTCTCCTTTCGGGCGCGAAATAAATTGGCCTTTATATTAACGCGAGCCGCGACATAAATCCCGAGTGCTCATTGTATCGGCCCCCGTGGGTGTACGATGCACGACGCTGTGTGAACACGTGGGCAAAATCCGCTTCCCTCGGCCGCCGCAAAAGTGGCGCGCGATCGCGCGGGTGGAGGAAACGCGGAAGAAAGGGAAGAGAACTTTACCTGACGCGCGCGGCGGTGTGGCACCGCGGATTGCTGTAACACGCACCGCACCATCGAGCCGGTGACACATGGGTGAGCCGGTGTCGCCACGTAGCGACGTAGGAGACCGGAACTGTGCAGCGCGAACGAACTTAGAATTACGCGCGTGCGAAATAAAACTTAGATTCTGTCGAAAGAAACGTTAACTCAAGAGATGCAGTAAAGAACTTTCGGATAAAAAACGAAATCGCGAAGTTTTCGCTTCTCGTAAACTACTGCAATCTTACACGTTCGACACTTTCGTGTACCATAGCACTCTAATAGCGTTTTCCATTGGAAAAAAACTCGCTTGCACTGACAGCACTGAATGCTTGAGGCATATTTCATCGGTAGTTTTAGTAAACATATTCTGAGTGCTGGGAGTCGATTATGCATCTTTTAAAAGAGTGAAAATGTGAAAAATGAGCAGATTTACTAAGATATTTGTAATTTCATTGATCAATACCTAGTAAATTTGCTCACTTTTCACATTTTCACTCTTTTAAAAGATACATAACAGACAGTCGACAGTCTGAAATAAGCCTCAAACACTCAGTGCTGTTAGTGCAAGCGAGTTTTTTTTCCAATGGAAAACGCCATAAGTTCCGAAAAAAAATTGTTGACCTTGTTGAATAGAAGATTGATCATTTGTATCGAGAAGATAAAAATCATTTCGTACACGATGAAATTATACACACCTACTAAAGCTTTCGTCAAAATGTAAGAGGGGACTTCGCGAAACACTGTTTCTGTAAATAATCGTTTTGTCGTCCTTGTTTGTATGTTGGGTCGACAATTTAGCGCATGACACATGCTATTTGTGGCAGTTGGTTGTACAACATCACAGATTTGTAGGCAGGGGACCCATCCTCGTCCCACATGCTTGTTCGCTGACGAAAGTTGTACCAGGGTGAGACGCGCGCACGTGTGGCCGATAAAATAAATCCGTTTGCGTACTGATCTGGGGATGTTGACTTCCGCGCACAAGTCCGCAATCGCCTTTGGTCCGATTTTATGTGACTCGCGCAGCAGTAAACCTACGGTGCCTACGTTTGAAACTGCATTTGAGTCCAAGAACTAGCGTAGGAAGACTGTAAAATTGGAGTCCGTCGACAATCGGCAGGTGTCGGTTTCTAAATCGGACGGCAAACAAGTTTCGGTTATTTCTTATGAAAATTATTATGCAATTATTTATATATCTATCTATATATTAAGCTATCGGAGCTAAATTATTACAACGTGATGAATAAGATATGAAATGTTTTTGCTAATTTTTGCTATTTTTTCCTTCTAAAACTAATTTTTTGGCTTTAATTTTTCAAAAGTTAACGAGAAGCTCGATAGCTCAATATTAAAGACGACTAATTAAAATTGGAATAGAAATTATTGAAGGCTTTTCACTAGGTTAACACATTTTTGTCAGATAAAAGTTTTGGCTTAAAACATAAAATTACAATTATAATTCCGTTTAAAGTAAAAAAATTCAAAGTCTAGTTTATATAAATGGAAATAAAAAAGCATCTATTTAAATGTATTCCATCTATTTGTTGTGAACTGCAATTGTGGATGCAAGAATTACATACTGTTGAGGGGAGCTTTAGGCATATGCGGCATGCAGTAGGCGGCTTGCGTACGATACGTCGGGAAGATGCCGATTTATATCCATCGATAAATCGCAGTTACCGGCGCGGCCATGAGTGAGGCAAGGTAATTTGCCGAAGAAACGATTCTAGGGGATTATCCGCGTTATTTATTATTTATCAAGATATACTCGAGAGATAAATGGCAGTAAATAATACTGCAACCATCGTGAAATCTTTAAGTGTTGTCATTATGCATTGTACATTGCATTCCAAAGAATCGGTTTGCATATATATCGTTCACAAGTAAATTCCGTGATCGTTTTACCTCCGTGTATTAACTTATACACACGTATATAGATACAAAAAATATATATATAGTATATATAATTACAATTATTTAGGAATATGGGGACAGATGTTAAAATATGAATAATATAATATCATTACTTCTAAAAAATTAAATGATTATTAATATTTTTTTTAATTTTAGATTTTTCGAATTTGAACGTGTTACATAGATGTGATTTTAAAACGTTTATAGAAGAAGGAAGAAGCATTAAAAATGTTATAAGATTATCAATGATTTAAATACTTAAGTAATAAACGGAAATGATTATGAATAAATTTTACAATTGAATAAATGTCGGAAGCAGTTGGCTAAAAATATTCGGGCTACCTTTCTTGAACCAAGTAGGGCACACACAGCGTCGGCGGTCATTGCGAGACGTTTATCGCTCCACGGGTTAATACAAGAGGCTAACGTTAACGAATCGACAGGATTTACGAAACATATGTGGCTTCGCCGAGCTCGATCGTATTTCTTTCCTCATGCGACCGAGAGACGCGCACGCGGCCGAAAGTACCTTCGTACTTCGTGATAAATCGCGACCGTGTAGGACGATAAATCTCGCTATAGCCCGACCACTCCGTATTTGTCTCCAGCCTTTTAGTATATTAATAAGCAATAATATATTAACGCGCGATTGCGAAGAAAAAAGAATGGCTCATGGAATATCACGCTTAATTTTTCGTTGCTGTATATTTCATCATCATCGTTTTTGAGTATTGATATGATGAATTTTGTGA
>JAJVSH010000002.1:1779465-1803753 GCA_021460005.1 Tetramorium alpestre
AAATATGTATGACATTAATTATATCTATTGGATATACAAACGTGATTCTTAATATTACTAAATCCTTTTTAACGATCTTTTCCTCACAAGTTTCTAATCAATCATCATCGATCTCTGTATCGGAGTTCTAACCGACATTTGTTAATGACGACAAGAAGTAAAAAGGTTCGGGGAATATCAGAGGCCGCCGACGCGATATTCACTTTCCTTGGTACCCACTGCGCAAGGTCGTTTATTCAATTAATCCTCCAAGTATTACAGTATGTAATTCGTGGATATATTTCAATATTAATGACTTTTTTACTTTTCAATGAAATATTTTAGGAATTCATTATAAAGAATCGCTATGTTTTATATGGCTGCATCTAAAAATAATTAATAATAAAATATTTTTTCTAAAAATTGGAAGAATAAAAAATTAAAAACTCTTAATTCAGAATTAATAATTAATAATTGGAAATATTGATATTGGACGAAATTTTGAAAATTATTGGTCCATTTTTTTTTCTTTTTCTTTTATTCTCGCTTTAAAAGATTTTTCAGTTCGATTTCAGATTGAAACATGTTGATATTGTGATGTAGAGTATATTTTTGTTTTGTGTCATGTGACGTTATTTAAACATTGCATGAGGAAAGTTTTGGCACGAGAATAGAAATTGACCGCTAGCCGCGGATGTACATTTACGACAAAGTAATTACGAGTTTCCCCGTCACTCCCTTGCGGTCGGTGTTGTGACTGTTTCTTCGCCGCAGACGATGTGAGCGATGACAAGGAGTCGCGGACCCAGTGGGAGGTCTCAACAATGGCCATCCGCCTCCGAGTCGAGTGCGCCGCTACCTGGAGATTCTTGGCTCGTGGCGAAGCTAGCGATGGCATGCGAACGCGATCGAAACTTGTTCGGCCATATTAGAGAGAGAGAAAGAGAGCGAAAGGGGACAGGGGAGAAGAGGAAAAAAAAGAAATATAAATTCTTTCTTACAGTCTAAATTATTCTTCATAAATTCATCAAATATTAATATTATTGATAAAAAATGTATAGGTTTTAATAAATAATTAATATTCGTATTTTGTGTATCCTTTTTTAGTCAAACTTGTTTTACTAGGAATGACTTCTAATTATATACTTACGTTGCTGTGAAATCAACAGCATCTTAGATACGAACCTCTCAAAAGTGTTGTGTCGTTGATTAAGTGTGAAATTGGTATAATTAGATGGAATCTTTGATTGTTTGCTTCGATATTGGCTCGGGGCTTTTCGTCGACCGTGAACGAAATCCGACTGAACCGTGCGCTGTCCGGGCAGTTGAGCCTCTCCTTTGGAAGTGAGACAGACCTCCTTACTGATCGTAGGTGGTCCCCGCCGTCGGACGCAACGATTTTAAATTAAAATTAAAGTCAAGCGTTCTTATGGTCCTTACGCTCGACATCGCCGCCACCCGCGTAACAATGTTAATGGCCCCGCGTCGCCGAAATTGCAAGTCCTGTTCCCCCTCATAAGCGGCACAAGCATCCGCATCGGAGGATCCTGCGGAGTCGCAGGAGCGCGGACGTACCACGTTTATGTCGCTGCGAGGTTTTCATCAACACTTATTTTAACATTGAATATGTTATCGCTCGTGAAATGAAGCTTCAGTAAAAGGAGAAAGTACATAACGTCTGAGACGTACTATATATCGAGGTTGATGATTCAACCAGCAGCAGTGTTATCTCTTGAAACAGGAAATTGTGAAAGGGATATTTAATTTTTATATTAATTGGTAAAGGTTAATTGATACGGCGCATAAAATAATTTTTATTCGTTTATTCGTACGAAGCGCTTATAATTTTGCAAAATATTTTTATCGATTTTTATTTTATTTCTTAAACACAAGTTGTTAATTAATAAAATAATGTATGAAATATATAATCTCTCTCGCCCTCTCTCGCTCTTTGTTCCGCATAATAATATTAAAAAAATAAAGATTCCACAAAATTTGAATTAACTTTTTAAATCTGAAGAGAGTTAATATATTACACGACTTGATTAAATTATATAAACTTATCGTGCAACAATCAAGAAAAGAAAAAAAGTACGGATTTCTTCGAATTTACCATTTTATCTCGTTGACATAAAAATATTTCGTTCTTAACATAAAGCAAATATCATCGTAATTCGGTTACATGGTGATGCAGCACGCACCGGCTGTGTATCCGGAAAATACATTTTTCGCATTATGATTTGTATTTCTACGGCGTGTTTATAACGGTCGCTGCTGTTTTCGAATGCGCGTCGTTCCGTAACTCAACTTGCGATTACAACTCTTGCATAATTTCGCATAGAAGCCCGTATGTCCGAGTGTCGATTTTTGTTCATTGTTCCCCGACAGACATGCCGCAAGGCGGGAGTGCTTTACGAGAGGGCCGTGCGTCCTTTCTCACTGGACCGGTGCATAATTGGCTTCGTGTTTTTCGGAGTGTTACGATGTTTGTATGCGCGCCGTGTAGTCGTATCACTATTTCATAATTAGCAAGAAAGTTATTGTATGTACCCCGCGCGTTCCCGCGACCTATGAAAAACGAGCAATGCAATGTCATTATTATTTCATTAGCTGCAACGGTTGCAACACGCTTCGCAATGTGACAGTTTTTTGATTGTCTTATGTCTCGTTACTGTCATATATATTATTTGCGTGTATATTACGTTGGCGTGTTGTTGGCCAGAGTTGAAAATTGCGACGTGAGAGAATTCTAATTTGAGAGCATAAAGTCGGGAATTGAGAGCGAAAGAATCAAGTGGGGAAAAAACAGAGAAAAATATCAAGTAAAAATATTGCGGCGGGAATTTATGGTAGAATAAATCGGATACCAGAGAAAGAAAAGAAGCTTAATCTGATACTGTGAAATTGAAACTTAACATTGTCACATTTACTTAATTAATTAATTGATGATAAGAGTCGAGGAGTCGTTTATGCCAGTTGTTTTATCCTTAAATAATATCCTTCTTATGTTTCATTGCGATGTTACGTTATTTCCGTTCACTATGATTTCATAAGCCGTAAACACCTTTGATAGGAACATCGAACCTTTGTTTTATCGTCGACATCGAACCACGGATACTTGGTTCATGTATCAAAGGGATCCGAGGGAATCTCCTAATTGGCAATTAATTTAAGCTCGGGTAATCGTTGGTTTGAGTTTAACGACAACGAATACCTCTCGATGAAACAAACGAACAGAAAAATTATGAGCATGGTGCGACCTTGGATACGCTTGAAGGCTGATCGTTGACTTGTTATTGCATCCAACATTTTGCTCTAATGAAACTTGGGATAATTAGAGAATGCATAATGTAAATTCGATTATTCTATTTGAGCCAATTATTATTTTTGATTACATGTTGATTATAAAATAAGTGCGTTTATAAATTTTTAAAATAATATAATAGCTGTTATAGATGTATGTAAAAGAAAATTTAATTATAAATTCAATTGTTCCAGTAAAACTCCTAATTTTTAAAAATCTTTTTTTCTACAATTTCTTGATTTTTACTTATATACTTTACCAAACTTGTAGTTATAAATTTGGAAAAGCTAACATTTAAATTAAGATACTTTCAACTTTTATATATTTATGCTAGAAATTGAATTTTGTGATAAAGATTCACGTCATTTCCTATTTCGCGCTCTCATAGAAGATTTTATAAGCCAAAACTAAGTGGAAACAGTATAAGTGAAACATAAGTAGGTACATAATTAATTTCGCAAATTGTCCAAACCCACGTCACGCATCTCATGCGCGCATAAGTCACGCATTTTACGGACAAGTGCGGGTCCTAATTTTCGTGCCACCCTTATGCCGCGCATTCGGCACTGTAAAAATTCCAGTCTAGCTAGCTGGTCTGAAAGAGACTCGCGCGGCCGATGAATTATCTCCTCGGTGGTCTACTGATTTTATTTTGATGAATTTCGAAAGGGAGAAAGGTGCCCGCGGCCATGGGGCATTAGTCACGGTGTAATTGGCGATGGGAGGGCGGCATACAACACGCCAACCTGCCGTCAAAGAATTCCTCGCGCGGGAATTCCGTCCGATGAGACGCCATTCCACGTTCTTCACGATTAATTGATAAATCGATCAAGTCGCATACTTAATCGCATCACATTATGAGTCTGAATTTTATGATAATTTTGCTCAGTCTTATTTTGCATTCTTGGATTTATTTTTATTTTTTTCATGGCGAGTAAAATCTTTGCACTATATAAAATTTATTAAACTCTTAATTAATATTTTATCTTTATATAAAGGCTTCTTAAATTAAGACGTTTCTAAGTTCGGAGAGATTGGATTAATTTTACAAAGTTTCCTTTATTAAAAGATTTATAAAGATTGAATTTAAAATAAATAGACTTTATAAAATCAATAGAACTTTCTTGTGTATCCAAGTATATTAAAAACAGATTGAAAACTTCCAGAAGAATTAATCTTACTGTCTTTTTTTTTTCAAATCAATACGTGTAATAAATATTATATGAATGCATTTTTAAACGCATATCTGATACAATGTTAAAAGATTTTACGACACGTAGTGTCGAGGGAACAATTCATAAATTTAATCTGCACGAGCTCGCGAAATAACGATAATTTCGGCGATGCTCTTTGAAGATCGCAAAAGGAAGTCTTTGCGGATGATTTGCAACGTGAAACTAACCGCGGCGGAGAACGTCGACAAACCTTACCGTTGTCCAAGTCCTGGTGCGTTCCTCGTAAAAACCGCGCCGATAAGGATCCAGATCCCGTCCCAGATCCAGTACCGCGAGTTTCAGCGAATGTCGAATGGTTTTCAGAACGGTATAATCTTCCCTGGTCGTAATCGCGCCTGCGGGACGATAAATTTCATCGTTTTTAATGACCGGACGAATTCGAAGAAAAACGAAAGAATAAAATCCTGCGCGAGCAATACGGCAATAACGGTATCAAAAGTTTACAAATTAAATTACTTGTACAATCTGTATTAGATAGAGCGCGTCTGAATAATAGCAAAAATGTAGAATAAATAATAAAATAAAATTGATTGTACGCGAAATATTTAGCTTTAATCTGATAGACAAGCATATCAGCGATGCGCCATCAAAATTGAGCACGTCGAAAGAGAGACGTTATCCCGTGAGTCGAAGTATAATTTACTGTTACAGCACGACACGACGCTGGTGTGAGATGCATGCGAATTTAATTAGCATATAATTATCAAATGTCGAAGGTATAAGCGTTTCACGCGAACGTAGATCCTGGCAGAAATACGATTCCCGGAGGCAATAATCCGTCCTGTAAATCACGCCTCACGACTATCGCGGATTATTCGATCCGCATGTGAGGATAATGCGGAGTAGGTATATGATAATGCGCGTATGTTACTGTCCCGGGAGATGTTAAGATGCTGGGTAAAAGTCGTCCTCAAACGCTGCCCTTCAATTCGCTCAGTTTTCAACTTGTTAGCTAAAGATTTGGTTGAACACGTGTACTTTTTTCTAAATAATTATAATACTAAATATGAAGCAACTCGCATTGAAGAAACAAACAACGTAAATGCAGTTTTATATCTCTGCTCTCTCTTCCTCTTATTGACTTTCTTCCTGTTACTTACTGATTTCTTATTTATATTAATGGAATAATATAGAACAGCGACACGAAAGACCGTTATCCGAGACATCGTATTTTCTGCATTAAGACTACTTATAGCCTTAAAGACACCGTTTATATTCCTTTACATGTCGCTTGCGTTTCCTCTCGCGTTTTCTTACGTACCATTCCGGGCGCATCTGTTCTCCGCACGGTGTAATTCATGCCGTCGCAACATTATATGCAAATCCGCGTTAATTTCGCGCGTGGAGGGGGGGCCTTCCCGGCCGGAGGGACACGTCGAAGTGGCGCCACGGCATTCCGCGGTCGTCAATTTCGTGCGGCCGCCTGGCGCTCGTCCCACGCGTTTCCACGGTTTTCAGTTTGCTCGTGTGTGGCGGTCCCTACCGCGTCCTTTTTTTCCTCCGAACCCTCTCTCATCCGGATCCTTCCCGGCCAGCCCTCGTCCTGCCTCTCGTCCCAGGTCTCGTCTTCGTCGTCGCTCCTTGCCTTATCCGAGGCTCTTTAATTTGCGCGCGTGGGCGCGCACACCGTTCCGTCCTTCTTCGTCTCGTTAAACTCACGTTAAACGCACGTCCCGGTCTTCCTCTCCGCTTCATCTCCTCTTCCCCTTTTCCCCATCGATTTCTCTCTCTCTTTCTCACGCGTTGCACACGCACGCGAAAAAGCGCGCGTGCTTTAAAAGCGCTACAATCGCGTGGCTCCTTGGAAGCTAATGCATTCGATCGCTGATTTATGCACTATCTGCGTCGAACGCATCGGGACTCTCCCCGAGTATGAAATTAATTTCGTACATGCCCGGTTGGTCTCGTGGCCGTGTAACTATCAATAATAAAAGGTGGGCCTTACTCGTCGTTTCTATGCGGCCCTGCCCTTCCGATCTCTCACACCCTCTTCAGCGTTGTTACTTCATCCCTCACCCTTCATTGCGTATCCGCGTTCCTTTGTAGTACTTTTCCCATCCGCGCGCTCGTTTAATCGACTAATAGGCGGTTATCCATCTTATCTCGCATTCGATATTTATTAAGTTCGCAGAAGAAAGAAATGTGTAGAATATACCTAAATGGTTGTTAGGCTTGTAATTACATATCAGGAGGATAATTGCGGCAAAACACGGCTCGTAACTTGTTATAAAATTTCGATGAAAGTTTGTGGATAAGTCCAATCAAACGCGTATGCAAAATACACGTGCAAAATTGCGATTTGTCAACGTTTACTATGTTTTCAATCAAGCCACAAGCTCTACATTAGAATTATCTGTTCACATGTGACATTGCTGTCACTTGTATCTTTAATATACTTGATATGAAAGAAAGTTATGCAATATGATATTTTATGATGATAATTGCTCTCTCAAGCTACGTATCAAGTTCCACTGCACGGAGCTGCTCTCAGAAGCGTAAATTTTCAGGATCCAGGATCACTCTCGAAGCAAGAGTACTTTACGAGTATTGTAACCTATCAGATCTCGCGCAATCGCCGTTAATTGACACATACACCGCGATTAATCGGTACGACTTACGCGAGCCTAGTTATCAACACGACTCCCGCGACTTCGCGCGCTAAATTACCGGGGTACCGTTAATTAAATTTTTAAGTGATTCGTCGCGCCTTTCTCTTGCTCCCTTCGGGAACGAGGAACCGCCTTTCTCTTTCGCGCTCATGGCACATAATAAAATGCATTCGTGTCAGGTGGGAAGAGAAAGGCGGCGATGCTGCGCGGAAGCGTTCAAGTTCCAGGATCCTGATACACATGTCGCGTTATTAATATCAGCCGCATCGCGGTCCATGATCCTGTCACCTCGCTCCCTCTCTCTTTTCCCTCGTCTTCCCTTCGATCCTTCTTTTTTATGCCCTGGAATCTCGTTCTGAAGTGTATAATCTTGCGCGCGAAGTTTGGGGACACGACGCCACCCGGCAATCTGCATACGCTTACACCCCGATGAACGAACTCGAGTTTCATAAAAAAAAAAGGAAGAAAGAAAAATGTGTGTCGGTTCACGTGGAAGGGAGATTTCGCATTACGCGACCTGTCATCGAACGCCTTATATTTCTCGTAAACCGTTATTGTTTCATGTATTCAGTGGAAACATTGAATTCTTCATGGATTGTCGTTTCATGACACTTTTATTATATATCGTATTTATGAAAATCATAGATGGATTTAAAGTATAATTGCATAAAAACATATGTAATTTTGGTCGCATGATCTATAATTGATTTCTCAAAGTACGCAGCTTTGAATTTAATCTTGATTATCAAACTGTCGAGGTAATAATATCTTCACTTGCTGCGCATCTAGATTGTCGTTTGGTACGTAAGTGTGAATCTTACGAGATTTAATAGCAAAATGATGCCTGGCAAAAGATGTATCGACGTTTTCACGTGCGCTAAAGCCAAGCCTGCGTGATACGGTCCTTTGCGAGAGTCTTTTTTTTTCCGTGGGGAAGATTACGAGGTATCGATCGCCCTGTAACTAATGGTTGTGTCTGATGTCTCGCGATTCGATCTCGCCCGACGGATTCGTGATCGTTGGAGATGACCATCCGATCATCGTAACATGCCGTGTCTAGTTCTCTTCGCGGGATCGAGCGTTTCTCTCACGGGTATCAAGTACCAATCGCTTCGCAACGTATGCTATATGAAGAATTCGCAGGCCCGCGCGCCTATCGTGAATCACCCGAGTTTTAAAGCCACAATGAAGTTGAAAAACAGCCTGCGACGAAAGAAGAAATATTGGCTGTCCGGAGCTTTAATTCGGCTACCTTAAATGGCGCGTTGTTCAGGAGCGAAAGTCAAACCTTTGACCAGCTGAAGGCACAGTTTAGAACGCGAAATTCAATCCACGAAATATATTTGTTTATATTATTTATACGTCAAAAGGGGGTTCTTTAGTTTTTTAATTAGATAACTAACGCAAAATTTTAATTGTATAATTTACAAGTATAAAAAATAAAATAAAAATTTAATTCGCACAATCGAAGATGTCATAATAAGAAATTAATATTTAATTTTATATGTAAGCAATTAATTAGTTTTGCAAATTAGTTTCTAATTAATAGACAATAGCATGATACAGACAATAGAGATATAGATAATGGAAATAAATTATAACCAGACAGTTATAATCATCATGATTTGATTTTCACAAAAATTAAATTACGTTGTATTATCAAATAATATATAAGCGAGAAATGGGTCATTTAAAATCGATAGTACAAATAGTGCATCATGTCTGATACTATTTCTGCACCGAGCTTCTAGCGGGGAATCGTTTCTCTCAAAGCGAGATATGTAGAATGTTTTTCTCATGATCTCATGACGATGCACCATGGAGACTCGTTTGGGTCGTGTTTGGGGGGTAGACCATACCTCCACCTTCCATATATGTAATGACCGAGGTCCGCGAAAGATGAGAAAGAAAAAGAAGGGAGGAGAAGAGAAAGAGAGAAAGAAAAGCACTGAGAAAGGAGGGGAAATGAGAGACGAACATATGAAAACGGAGGTGGGAGCAGAAGATGTTGGAAGCGAAAGAGAGAGAGAGAGAGAGGGAGAGGAGAGACAAGGACGCGCATGGATCCGAGGGTCCGGGAGTACTGGGCCCCACCTAGACGCGTGGGACCGACACCCACGATTCCCTGGCATCAACGTACCGCGACTCTCATCGCGTACACGCAGCACTTACATACATACAGCCGGCTTTTACGACGGGGGAGACAGCCTGTCGGAGTAATAAGAGGGGCCCTGGCCACGCGCGCCGGGCCCGACCAACCACTCGCGTTCGAGAGTCGATCTCTCCCGACTTTCTGCGAGGTCGCACGCAGACGTTACTCTTTCGCCTCTGATCTTGCCGATGGGCGATACGATCTAGGGCCCGATCGTGAAATCGCAATCAAAGATCAATCACATTTGCGAGAATTGCATAGATATGAAGCACTGTAAAAGATGAGTAGTAAAGAAAAATTTGTGATGACACAGTGAGAGAAGAATTTGAGTTCATAAAATTTACAGATATTAAGATACAGTATTTTGGTAAACTTACTATACTGGATAAAATACTGTAATAGTTTTTCTACAGCAGTGTAAATTTAAAAAAATGAGATTTTATATATAACATAAATTTATAGATTAATCCCTGCATTAAAAGAAAAATAAAATTACCTTGGAGCGGTATTGATCAAGTTTCCACAGGAATTTTCTGTGTATATTAGATTATGCTCGTTAATATGACATTTAATTAATATTTCGACTTACGTGCTTATTAAAATCGTTTAAAATGAAATTCGAATTTATTCAATTACCGTCCTATAACGAAATATAAATATTTTTGATAATGGATTGATGAATAAGCTTATCGAAATAATTTTCCGAAGAAATATCTCATTGCTCGCTATTAAAGGGTTAAATGAATCCTAAGTGTATTGTGTGTTACGATAACACGACGTATATTAGATGCCGGAGAACTAATTGTTCTCCAGTGCGGGAAATAGTCTATTCATGGTGAGATTATTCTTGATTCGTGGACGATTTATTATTCCAGATTGAAAGCTGATCTCCAGCGTTCTACACGTGTTGCCTGTTGGCTCAGTGAGCTTTCTGATAGGGAAGACAGATCGCCTGGCTGGAATTGGACGTGGATCCGCAGGAAGCGAGTAGGAGGGTAAGTGTTGTTGCACTCTCTCGTTGGAACGTAATAAGTGCGCAAAGTGACGTCTCTTCCGCGAAAGGTGCAATGAATAATTGCGCTTGAAAGACGCGTCGTTTAATTTTGGAAATAGCTCATTATGCGCTCGGGCTATGTGGGCGTGATGTTACGAAGAGGCACATCGGTTGTTTTATGATTTTTCATCGAACGTAAATCATAAAAATAATTTCACAAGAAAGAAATTATACATATATTAAAGAAACGTATGCGATATCGAGTTTTTAATGGGAGGAAACCTATTAAAAAATGTTTTGGAAGAGCAATACAAGAATTTTTGGTAACTTACCGAATTTCCTATTACCGATTATTTAAGTGATTTATTTAATTTTGAATGTAATCATTTTCTGTTTAAGGAGATTGTTTCTTTAAATTTTAGCTATTTTATCTGATCTTATGTTAATTTTATATATAATTTTTAGAATTACATTTCTAATTCTAAATTAGAATTGCACTTTTTTATAATAATACTATTAAAGAAATTTTTTAAATTATGCATTTCGAGAAGTTAAATATGCCTTTTGTATTTTCTATTTTTATAATTTTATTTTAACAGATATAATTGACTGATACACTTTATGAAAAAGTTGAATGAAGAAGAAATTAAAATATTTAATTTATATGTATAATAAAGATGTATAAATTATTACGATTAATTAGAGTTGCCACATTTTCGGTCGGATTGGATCTTGGTAACTTAATAATAATATTTCTGTGTAAATTTTGTGTACTTTTTCCAACTGCGCGCCAATTTTTTATCAATTTTAAAACACAGTTTTTTGCTGAAATTCACTACTGAGACAATAGTTGGATTGGTAAAGATACCGTCATGGATTGTAGGAGAGTCTAGATTTCAATTTTGACTGATATTTTTCGCAATAAATTCTTTACAATAATTAAAAAAGGATATTTATTAGCTTCAAAAATTAAACCGATTTAAGTATCGGTTTAAGTGTATGTGGATTGTTCCAATAAAAAAACTGTGTTTTAAAATTGACATCGGTGCACAGTTTATTATGAATTGGAAAAAGTATACAAAATTTACACAGAAATATTATTAAGCTATCAAAATTCAACTCGACCGAAAATCGACCGAAATCTTCTCTTAATTAATGGTAAAATTTATGTCGGTCCAGTTTCATTTATTATAATAAATTATTAGATTCGTTATTATTTTCTCCGGTAAACGTATGCGATATCGAGTTTTCAAATCGATTTCATATTTATTATCTAAAATAAGACAGATCTAGGACACTTTATTTATACAAATGCCGCAGAATCTCCTAGAATAACAGTTTTATTTTACATAACCAAAAGTCAAACATATGTGTGTAAGTTTTGCCGCGTTTCGAAACTTCATCTTTAAAACGTTCCCTGAAGAATATCTTCATAATGATGTCACGTCGATACAAACACAATGTTATGTAGTCCATCACAAAGCACAATTATCCTGTTTGATGAACGTATCGATAAAAATGCAACATTAATCATCGCCGTTCCACGCATTCAGTCGCGCTCATAAAGTTCTCCTTGTAGGATTTTGTTCCTAAACGCGTCAAAGCGATTGATCTTAATTCCATTCTCTACCGTTCGGTCCTTATCGAGACTCGAGTATCTCCGAGGCGGTAAGAGGAGTGTCTCGTAATCATCTGAACAACTAAATCCTTGTAGGACCAAATTTTATCGTCTGTCCGCACCGGGACTTATCCCCTTCATGTACTAGAACTAGCGTAATAATAAATGAGTATCCAGAATATATGAATAGTTTTGGAAGTATAAAATGCAAAATTCTGTGATTTTAAAAAATAATTGATAAAAATTATTTTTAAACGATAATTAATACAATATAATGCTAGTATATGTTATATGATATAACAATAATTAATATAACTAATTATAGAATAGAATTTTTGATTAATCAAATTTTTAACTATATAATAAAATTTTATTTCGTTTAATTTAAAATCATTTGATTCTAATATAAGTAGATTTGATTAATAGTTAGCACTAGTTAATTAAATTATGAAAACAGTTCGATACAATTGTTATCAAGTCTCAAAAGAAAATATGCTATTATTAGGACATTTTTGTACAATGGTTTTTTTTATATTTAATCCGTAAATTGACGTTGCTTATTTTAATTCAACTAGTGTGATTATGAAAAGATTAGTAATATTGTGACAGTATGAAAATACTGTGCCCAGCTTCAAAGCGAAAATATTTTGTGAGTTGCCTGATGTGAGTGTAAGTTGGGAGCTTGGGCAGCATACCGAATCAACATTTCACAGCAAAAGAAAGCAAGAAAGTTCTGTCATCGAACCGATCATAAATCATAATTAAACGTCAAGGAAGTGTCCTGTGGCCAGGGCCTATAACTCGTCCGGGTGACTCCAAAAAGCAGTTGACCTGCTCGCCACACCTCCGCAGTCATGTTTATACTTCATTACTATTCTAACGCTGCCTCTAAATCACAACCACGGCCTTTAAAACGCCTTACTTCTCGATTCGCGACTGTGCCGCGATTAGATATTTTGATTTTATTCTTCGCAGATCATGATGCATGTCTTGCACACTTATAACCTGAATAGAATGCATAATGATATTCGGAAAAAATGTTGTGGCAATATTGATCTCTTGATCTTCAAAGAAATGATAATAAAATATTAACTAGAAGAAGAAAATAAAGAAAAAACAATAATTGAATATTGTAGAATCGCAAATGTGCGTGTGGATATTATTTGGCTAACTATTAATTATCATCATATCTCAATTGGATTATATAATTGGACTTATATATTCCTTAAGTAATCTTTTTATACCGCTCAAAATCTTTAAACTCAATCTCAATCTAATGATTAATTTATTAGTCAGAGCGATCTTCATTAATTAAATTTTTTATATCGCAGCTAAAAATAAAGTTGTTTAATATTGATGGACATCCAAACGCCAATTTCTTTCTCATAGAAGCTCTTAACTGATTCATTTTGAATAATCAAGCCGTTAGAAATACATTGCTGCAATAAATGTGCAACCGTTTCTCAAGGCTGGTCGCGGACCCAACAATCGTGTGGCCCAGTCGACCGAGGTCTGATTCACGTCAGTAGATCCCGCAACCAGATTATTCATGCAACTCGCTTCAAACCCGAAGAAGCATCTCGATACCACGTTAATAAATCTGCCTAATACAAGGGGCGCGGCAATGCAAGTATAAGGCCCCTTTCACACTTTGCACGCCAGAAAAACATGCGTTTTATCGCGTTAGTTTGCATAAATCTCACCCCGCATTGTCGAGAAAAATCACTCCTGAAAATCAACTTATCTTGTATTATACGTGAATTTATTTTTTTTGGTTGTCTTAAACACAAACTTTCCTGCTTAAACCACATTTACCTACAGCCATGATTTATGAGATTATTTAATGATATATATACGTACTGTTATCTTTCTAAAATTCAAATTTGCGTGCAATACTTTCTGAATTATTTTTTATATGTTTTTGAATGTCTGCTAAAAACCTGGGATAGAATGGATAAACCTTTATATACTGCAGCATGTGATACAGATTTTGTTTGCTTAAAATAGCTTCTTTTTAGTCATTTTTAAATTGTATTATCATGACTATACATATATATTGGATACTTTATATAGCCATATATGCTCATGCAAAATAAGCAAAATGTCACGAATCTCACGGATCTCGAATATAGGTCACTATTTCTCGACGAGTTCGTAATCGATTTATCCAAATAAGAGTACTGTTTCTCACGAAATTATGTCGCATTACTTGACGCTATTAATTACTCGATTCTGGAATAAACTATGACCAATTTATTGATTCGCTGCCATATATAGAAATATCGCGAAATCTTGTATATTATTGATTATCCCTTTCTTTCTCTCCCCACCATTCCCCTTTCTTTATCATTTCCTTTTCTGGCGTCGTAAAGCTGTCAGCTGGACAAGATCTTGCTGCGTCTTGTTGCCGAAGATGCGCCTCACGGTGCATCGGCTCGAATTTCTGGTTCTCCATTGTGCACGCTCTCGCGCGCCCATCTCGCTCTCGCCTTTGTCTTTGTCCTGTCCCTTCTCCATCCCCCATCTTCTCTCGCTTTCGAAGGATTCTATAAAGGCTAGATTGTAAGCGAGACGGTTCTCTTGTATCAAGTTGTTCCGAGCGTGGGAGTATCGCCGCCGCCGCCGCCGCTGCGTTTCGTTTGCTTTCATCCTAGGACAGTGTTTCCCAAAGTGCAAAACCCGGCTGGTGTCCTTTTGAAGTCGCCTCTTCATTATGCCATTCCTCTATTCCGAAAAAACGACGCTGAAGTTTCGAAGTCGATGATATCACGTGAATAGACAAATATGAATAGACAAGTGGAATTTATTTTCCAATCAGATTTCCAATTTTTTTACATCAAATCCAATATAAATTTCTGAAGAGATAATATTATGAGTCACATTTATACACATTTGCATACATATTTCGTCTTTGCGATTTTTATTTTGGAATACTTTATTCCTCATGGCTTTTGAAAGAATATAAGTCTTATTTGTGCGCGTCTCTTTGAAATTCATATAATAATCTCATTTTCTATCATCTATATTTCCTTTGTATGTCAGATCTGTTCGATAGAGCCAAAAATTTCCAATGCTTCTTCATATGAGATTTTACGAAGTCAAGGAAAAGTAAGCTTTCTATATGAAAGAGGATAATATGTATTAATATGTAATAGATCATGTGTTATTCTGCAATACGTATGGTTTTATTATTGCAAATGATTTAGTATCATACTCTCTGTTTAGATTGTCAAGTCTCGTAAAAGAAAAATTGGTTGTTATTCTACGAATTTTTGTAGAATCAGAGTAACATTAATTATAGCTCGAAGGAAATAATAATACTTTTAATATTCAGTTTTTGTTTGAAAAAAACAAAGCAATCATCCTATTTCAATGTGAAGAATATAGATTTAATTTTTGTAAATTATAAGCTAAATATATCGAAAATTTAAGTTTGCGAAGCACTGTAGTTTAGAAAAGGTAGTGAAATTTGTTTTTTTTTTTCGCGCGACAACAACGAAACGGAGTTTTAGGTGGTGGATACGATCTTTATCGTGGGAGAATAAACTTTCGGGAGAATGCGCAGTCGTCGAGTCACCACAGCGAAAAGAACAGTCGCCGAAAGCGATCGATTATCCGATGATACTTCTCTTCTTTTTTTTTTCGATAATTTGAAAGGTATATTAAGCTATCTACACTAAATTATTAAAACGCAACCAGTAAGATGCGAAAATTATTTCCTAATTTTTTGCTATTTTTTGGTCTAAAAATAATTTTTTTGCTACAATTCTTAAAAAGTTACGAGAGGCTTGATAACTATTAATTTATTGAAACTTTTATAAACTTATTTGGCGAGTAAATAATTCTGGAAGGAATTCTGATAATTTGGCTCAGCTTTATATACGTCAATTTGAATTCAATCAAAAGTCATCTCGATTATTTCTTGTGGTGGCTTCTTTTTTAGCGCTTCCAATTGGAGTTGCTTTAGGCTCCCGTCTTCCTCACTCTTCTCTTTTTCGCTATCTTCTCGATTTATTGGCCGACCTTAAAGAATCTCATCCGATACTTAAACGTTACTTACCTACGTTCCCGAAATATCCCAAGGCATAAAGTATTTCTAAAAATCAATTTTGCAGTCGCTTCCGGGCAATGCGGTCGTTTACGCGTCTGATTTCTTCTTCGTCTTCTTCACGGCGGTAGAACGGAGCGGGTCGCTCATTTTTTCGGCTTCGACTTTCCTCCTGTTGGAACGAACAGCCTGTAATCTGCGTGCTCAAAGACGGGTAGGTTTCTCGCGCGATGGCCAATAAATATCGCGCCCACTCCTCTTATTAGCGCGATCCACCATTCCCCGAGGTCTTCGTGTCTCGAAGCGAGATTACCACGTTGCCGTCTTAACGCCGCGAACCGCGAAAGCTATGGAGTGGTATCGAAAAGTATTGGAATCCTGCACCACGTTTGCTCTTCGAAAGCAAACAGGATGTAAGTTGTGGTTATTACAGCGAAATTATTTTTCAGTCAGTCANTCAGATACTTTAGTATACGTGTTGGTACGTTGGTAATTATAACACTGCGTATGTTTAAATATTTTTTTAACTGAGAAGGTTACATTTAACATTGAGGACTTTTGCTTTACGTCGACTGTATTTATAGTGGAATATTGTTTAATCAAAAAAGTTTTAATTTCGTGAAGGAATAATGTTTTCCTTTAATATAAAGATATACGTATTCTATGTGCGATTTTCGCTCTATATAATTCTGTATTTTCAATTACTCCAATCTTGAGGATGCCTTTTTATTCCTTTTTTAAACATTATTAGCGGTACAATTTTTTTTAATTTTCCAGTTCTCCGAATTAATGATGTCCAGGTTGCTTTATACATCTTTGCATTTTGAATTACTTGTTTTCAAGGTCTATGCATCCATTTATTTGCAATTAGCGCAATTATCGATGTCGAAGCCCGTCTTACATACGTTGTTTATCGCTTTACGCCATGCTGGGGAAAGATAAGCGTGATTTTGTTAGCGCGTCGGAGCGGGTAAATGGTGCTCGTGCGACGAATATCGAACAACTTGGAACAGCGTGACGCCGCTGGATCGAGAAGGTGAGACTGTAGAGAAAGAAGAAGAAGGGGAGAGAAAGAGAGAGAGAGAGAGAGAGTGAATAAATAAAGAGGAGCAACGTCGTTCGCAATATGATTAATGTGGCCGATCGAGAGAGGAACAGAACCAGTCGGTCCGGAACGAAAGCCGCCTTCGGGTTAACTCTTCAAGGATCGGTGGCTCCACTTCCCCATGGGAAGAGACGGAGAGATCCATCGATCGGGCGCCATCCAGTCAGCTTCTCGATTCTGCTTGAGAGAAGCGTATCCTGCGCGTATCACGATACACATCTCGCGCGGCACTAATAAGCTATTTCAATGAAGATGCGTCCGTCATGCGGCATAGAAGTCAAATAGATTAGACCTTTATTCTGGAATAGGATTCTTTTTTTGATCGAAGAAAAAAAAAGGGCAAGGTCTTCGTTAAAATATAATCGTATAAGAAATATCAATCGATTAAGATAAAATTAAAATATTTTATATAAATATAAGATAAAATTAAAATATTTTATATAAATATTGATATTAATTTTACGTATCCGAGATTTCTTGCGAGAATCATAATAATTACATAATAATTTTTATATAAAAAATATGTGTAAAGTGCAATCATCTTTTTCCGAAAAGCAATTTGATTATCACATCGTAAGGCATCGTTTTGTATGTTTCGGAACTTGATAAAAAGTATCGAAATACATTCCCATGAATGGTTCTAATTTATCTTTTTGTCTATTAAACGACTCTCTCAATTTTGTCTCATCTTCACCTCGGTTAGCAGCCTGCTGTGAACCGGTTTTTTTTCCCGTATCGGTTTCGTCGAAGAGTCAACTTCTTCGGGACTACCATATCTCACCGTTCGACGCGTTAGCTCTACCAGGCGGCCTTTATTTTTTCACACCATCTCTCCATGTCCCATTCTCTTCTCCTGATCCTGGCCATTCTGGATGCCCTGATCGTTTGTTCGCGTCATTAGAGGCTCGCGTGCGGCAATTTGCCACGCCCAGATACAAGAATTCGCACCTCCGGAACGCGGTCGACCAGCGAAAAAGGAGGAACGTGCACGAGGCTTTTTCTTATCAATGCTCGAAGAGCACGTATGCCATTCCATTCTCGTCTTGTTCGAATTCTTCGACGACTTGTGAATTAATCTGCTTCGTGTCGCCGATATATATAATACCCGTAAATGAATTTTAAAAAAGAAAAATATATGTTGTTAGATATATTTTATCACTTTTGGTGCTTAAAATATGAAGGTCCTTCTATTATATTATTCTAAATAAAAATAGCTTATTGTTATTTATTGCAAATTAATAAAAAGAAAGAATTATTAAATAAATCTTATTCTATGACGATAATTCTAAAATGAAAAAGGAATACCTGATTGTTAAAAATACAAAAAGATAAAACTTTAAGAAACGTATCTTTGTCTTGTTAATTTATCTGTAATTATGTTACGAAGAAAATTAGTATGGAAATCATGGAGCAACTGCTTTAAGCGGCGTAAAAGTGGTTGATTTATATAGTCAATTTCGCTTAAGTATGCTCGAATAAGCACTCGCGGTTTTCTGATTGTGTAAGCTTTGATCGACTACTAGGACAGAGAATATAATTAGAGTGAAAGTTCAGTCATTATGTAACGCTGCAGTTGATAACGTATTCCGGTAATCAGAAGTGATATTCTTCATGGAACAGCAAACGAAAATTTTTTTCCGTCCCTTTTTTTATATGCCAGAGATTTCCACGTTGCTTTATTTATAATATAATATCAACATGGATTGATCGGCGTTACATTGTATCTTTAACAACTCGCTGAAACCACTCGTCGTTGCATAACGCTGAATAATTTTCCACGATTTAATTACACGACGAAAATCGGCGATCGCAATCGCGATCCGTTCATTCGAGGACACGGTAATTAAACGTAATGCGAAACGACAGGCATGGTGAATTTCGCATTTCACGCGAGTCCTGGCTCCGGCGTAGCGTGTCAGAATGTCGCGTTATTATCAATCAGCGTGTTGTCTTGTTTATCGACGGGGATAAAATGTCGAAGGGCTTATTCAAATGCGGCACTTTAGCACGCGGGTGAGATCGACGGATTCACGCGGAACGCTGCACTCAACGTACCTGTCACTCCGCATTAACGCTCCGATCGCGCTGCGCGGACCCGCGAGTTTTCGTTTCGCGATTCCGACCGCGACCGGACAGGCGGTTAATTCGCCGCGAGTGAGCTGATAGAGATGTTTGACGGGACCGCATAATAAATCAGCATCGAGCGCGGCTGATAACGGGGCTCCGCGCATCGCGTCACGTCGCGTCGTCTCGTTCTTCCCTTGTCGCCCTGTAAAACATGCGTCCGTTCGCGCGAAACGGGTTTCGATCGACGCGAAAAATAGGAGAGTCCCTTCTCTCTCTCTCTCTCTCTCTCTCTTTTTTCCTACAGCGAAACGCGAGCCGAGCGACGAGGCCGTCAAAGCCGGAAATAGTCATCTCGTGCTTAATTAATCCGCGAGCATTATCTGTCGCGGTTGCGTATCGCATGCGTCGTCTGTTCCGAATATCGGCTCATCGTCTCGCACGATTGAATATCAATGTTGCAGTTATGATGATCTCTTGGAAATCTTTTTATGAATCGACAGATAAGAAGCAATCTTTCTACTTGAATAGATTAAAGAGAGAAAAGGAATATGAGATTTATGAGGTCTTCCCTCCTCTCCATTGTTACATAGTCATTTTTCTTTTTATTCACATTTTACATACTTCTACAGAGAGGGTCGACTTCACTCGGGTCTCCTTTCGTGAGAAGTCGTTTGACAAGGTAGCGACGGGGAAACGCCGATATCAAAAATCCGACGCGAAGAAGTCGTAAAAGTCGCCGATAAAACACGAAGGGGTGCGCGGAGGGGGGGAGGGGGAGGAAAACGCGGGAGCGTCGCTCCTGGCATACCAATAAGCGAATATTTGTCGAGGACAAATTTGTGGAGATCCCAAATTTCGCGAGGGTGTCCCGCCTTCGCTTCGTCTCTGAACGTTTAAGGGTGTATCGGCAAATATTTGCGCGCGAAAGCGGCAAGGTACTCCAAGTAAACCGAATGAGGTATCGCGGAATCGATAGGCAGAGAAGAAAGAAAAGAAAGGAAAGGAACATGGACGGCCGCATCGTTTGGTGTGCATACAACTTAACTTATTGCCGACAGTCCGTCCGACAGTCAGATCCGAAAAATCTGCATGAAACAATAGTCTATAAATTATGTTGAAAATACTTGATATTTTTATTTTCAAGTAGCGATGCACTTTTTCCAGCGAAGATGGATATAATTTTTTAATATCCGGAGTTGTGCAAGATAAAGTCAAATCACTATTAGCGTCATTCAATAATTCCATAAATAATGATTTTATATACTTTCAGAATTATCTAATATCGTTTTTTTTTCTCTTTTCAATTTATAAATACGTTCTGGAGTATAATTTAAATAACTTATGCTTCTTATTGTCAGTATTGGTAGGTGCTTAAATAAATATTAGGAACAGAAAACTGCACATCATTTAAAGCAGTATAAATATGAAAATTACTTTTTTTTTTAAACTCTCTTATTTATACTCGGGATAGTTCAGGATGCAAAACTGGCCCACGCAAAAGTTCCAAAAATATCCCTCAAGTATCCTCAAACAGAAAGGACTCGTGAAAAAAATTCACATTTCTTTTGACGAAGGGAAGGAGTTGAAATAGCATGCTCGTTAACTTTCAGCCGTATGCAAAGTTTCTCCCTTTCTCTGCTTGTACTTCTCATTTGCGAACTCTCCATACTCGCAAAATTCTTCAGTGTGAATCCATCATATTCCAATAGAAATTCCTACAAACTATTGCTCTAATGCTGAAGTCAATTGCTGCTAATAGAATTATCTGAATGATAATATTTTGCAAAAATGTAGATGCTTTTCACACTCGTTATACACTTCATAAATGTCGCGACATCCCCGCTGCATAGATGGGTCTCTCTCTATTTTAACAAAAAATTATTTTTTAAAAATATATGACACTTGTGCAGGGGTGCTCTTCCGCGTCAGCTCTTTATTTATTGTCATGTTATCGTGTTTCGTGCCCGTACCCCAACGCCCCGTGCTCGCACTTGTTGCGCACGCGGAAGCGACTCGGGACGATTGAAATATCACGTTCGGCTTTACGGTGGCGTTAAAATCATGTCCGGCCGCGGGTAATTGTACTTAATTGCGCCGGATAAATTCCCTGCGCCAGATCCCGCGAGTGCTCGCTTCGCAATCGGGAACACCTGCGGCGAGATCTCTATAAAGTCGTGTCACCTCGAGGAAAAACACGATCGTAGAGCCCTGGATAGTCCTCGAGTGCGTATCCTTGTCTTTCTTTTTGAGAATCTTTACTGCCGTTCCGCGCGCCACTTTCCTATGTTCCCGGGAGCTATCCTAGAGGAAGAACGATTATCCCGTCAACTGTAACAAACGTTCGCGATCGGAGACCGATGATGTAGACGGTATAGAATCGTGAACGGTATCACTCGATATTCAATCTCGAATAAGCGCGCTCGTACGTGTTGCAATCCGGTATTGATAATCAAATCGATGCGACGCAGTTGTATTCCTTTAGCGATGATAACACATTCGACCGAACGATCCTCTCATTCGCGGATGAAATCTTCTCCCGATCGAGAGGACAAATGAAGAAAGGTACTTTACACAGTAAACTTATCTTAAACTTATCATGGCGGATTTTATATTCAAATATAACGGTTGCTTCAAAACCGAAATCTCGTTTTTTTTTTAATGTGTTTGAAACTGATTGAAAACTAAAGATGTTTAATGAATGGAATTTTAAAAGTGCCAGCAGATAAAACAAAAATACTTTCTTTTTTCACACAATGTCAAGTAAAGAAAAATTTAATTTGAAGATAATTATGTTTAGATCAATTTAACTTAAATATAGCTTAATTTTGCTCAACAATATTACAGTTTTGAAAGCCCACGTCTCATTTGAGAATTTCGGTTCTTTTTGTGTGAAAGTCATCGGAATAACCGCTGTGTTTTTATGTATTGCTCTATCCGCGGTAGGTCCATGACATTCTCCGTCGCATCGTGGACTATTCTGACTCGCGTTCGGCTCGTACATAGTCGTAAATTTTTGAGTATGGGCGACCGTGGGTCGCTAGATGACTCATTTACGGTCATCACAAACGCACGGTTTATGTGGCCATATCTCTCCGATCCGGCGTACACCACAAATACGCGTAACCATAAAGCTTTAACCGGGCGGTTGTAATCGTGTTTTTCTTTTTTTTTTTCACACAGTACTCATGTCGGAACGCTAATCGTCTCGAGACTTCGGTATCCATGAATCTGTTGTGACAACTGTGATCGAGATCGTTATCTACGACTGTATCTGTGATGAATCTTTGATAATATGGCAATCATGGAAATAATGCTTGAACATGATATGAGGGACACGTACAAGAAATGTGATACTGTAACGGTGTCTTTCAGTAGCTACTTACAATTAGTACTCGTTATTTTGAGTTTCACTCGCAATTGGTTATCGATTGTAGAAATTATTCCATCCATTGTTATCATATAAAATCGTTATTGCTCATTAAATCACTTATTCTTACAACATATATGTGATGATAAGTATAATTTTATAAAAGATTTAATGATCTATAATTATTTCAAGTTTATAGTATTCCAATCTAGTTTGGTCGTAGTGTGTAGTTCAGGGATCTCTGAAATGAAATGGTATATTTACGTGCTTTTAGGGAAATTTATACATATTAGAAAATTAAGCTTACTCAAAAGGCAAGATTCTCCTTAAGACACCCTGTAGGTGAATACTACGTTCGTCGGTACCATCACGGAGGCATCGCTGTGCGTGGAAGCACCAAAGAGGCGAGGGGTCCCAAGAGAAGTAGACGAAGAAACCCGTTTGGTCGCGTGGCGTACGCCCACGCGTTATGCGTGTGTATGCCGCCTTATTCCGCCTCTCTCTCGTGAATAGTCCTCGCAATCTCCTAGATCTCAAGTTCTTCTTACTCTAACGGATCTATTTCATTCCTCGAAAATATTCGAAATGTACATTGAAGAGAGAAGAGTCTATTTAAATTTTAAAACTCCCTTTATAACTTAAGCATTTTCTTCTAAAAGGGCTTAAATTAATTTATCTAAATAGTCTAATTGTAAGAATAACTTATTAATAATAATTGTAAGAATAACTAAAACTTACAGAACAGAGTGTGTAATGCGATTTGTAAAATATCTAGTACTGTTTCATTTAATAAATGAGCTTTTAATATTAAAAGTGATAAAATAAACTAAGAAATAATGGCTCGATCATTTGTTCTTCGTCTATTTCGCGATGTCGTTTTATCTCTCCTCCATGATGGATCTTATTATTCTCTTTGAACTGCTAACATATTGACAGATTGATGCTTACATTTCGTGGACGCTCGTTTCACTGAGGCGTGACAATATAGTGGGCGATATCTGTCGTAACGCTATGTGCATTGCGTGAACATCTTCATTTCACTCTTCACTGCGATTCGATCAGATGCAAGAGTAACAATGTAAAAATGTGAAACTAATATATTACAAATATGAGAAATATTTTTCGAAAAAAAAAATCTGCATTTACTAGATACATATTAATATCATGTCTGCATCAAATACCTAACAATATCGGATATATTTAATTAAAATAAATTAGTAAAAATTAAAAAAATATTAGTAAAAAATGTAATATGTATATTTAGATTTCTATCAAAAATGAATAATAATATACGATCAGTTGCATTATAATTGGGGAGGTATAGCGATTTTATTGGCGATAAGCTCGCCGCACCGTTGCTGCAATATACGGCGATAGCAACATGCAATTATTCCCGTCGCGTTCGACACATGCAGAACAACGTAGCACTGTTCTCTCTCCGCGTGACATTTACCGCTGGAATTCATCGTTTCTCGATACGGGATCAAACGAGATCGCCTTACACAGCCCTACACAGAGACGAATGGCCAATATTCAATCATAGTATTTTTTAAGATCCTCAATAGGAATTATAAAAGTATCAAAAAAAGCTGAACACTTTTATAAAAAAATATTTTAATATATTCAGAAATTGATTAAAATTTATAAAATATTTTACATTTCTTGATATTATTTTTATAAATAAATTTTACTTCAGATTATTTTTTTATTATATAAGAAAATCATAGCAGATAAAATTCTTTTCAATTCGATAAAATCAATAAGATAAGCTTTTAATATAAATACATTATTTAATTTTCATTTAAATTAT